>JACEFZ010002442.1:0-148646 GCA_014155875.1 Cepaea nemoralis | reverse complement strand
CCTTATCTAGTTTTTGCTTTAATTATATTATTCCTTAATCTTACGTGTGCTTTATGCATTTCCTGTATTATAATCTCTTGGAATTCTTCACCCATATATTTCCGTCTAGGTTTTAATAGATTATCTATAGGTAGTATTGGTTCTCTCCCGTGTATTAAATAAAATGGTGAAAAAACCGTGCTCTCATTTTGATTTGTACGAATAGCGCTAAGGGCAGGTCCCAAAATAGATCCCAATCTTTTTCATGTTCATCAATAATCTTTGCTATAATGTCGTATAACGTCCGATGTTGACGTTCGTTTCTAGGATTTGAAGAAGGTCTATAATATGAGGTCTTTATATGTTTTATATTTAAATCTTTTAATACTTTTCGAATTTTTTATTTACAAACTCTCTACCATTATCTGTAAGTAATACTTTGTGGGCAACTAAACCTTGGTACGAACTCTTGTAAAAAAATATTAATGACAGTATCTGCGCTCTTATCTGGGATTGCATAAACTTCCGGCCAAAGACTGTAGACGTCTACTATATGAATTAAATACACATTTCCTGACAAAGTTCTAGGGTGAGGACCCGATATATCTAAACTAATCTTTTGCATTGGGAACTGAGGAATATCTGTGTCTTGTAAGGGACACCTTATTGTTTTCATGTTCCTTAATCTGCATTTTTCACACGTATCTACATATTTACATGTAGATTTAAACAAGTTTGGCCAATAATATTTGCTTGTAAGTGCTTTCACCAATTTTGTCTCTACCGAGATGTCCATTTTCATCGTGATATGCTTTTAAAAGTTCATTTTCTAAATGCTTTGGAATATATTTCCTTAGCTGTTCGTTCCTTTCACACATATAGTATAACTGTCCATCCTCTTTTAAAACCAAATAATTCCTTTTATATTGTTATCTTCTGTGTCTCGTAATTTTTCTTTATTTGTATGACTTTCGGGTCCAACTCTTGCTCTTCTTTCATATTAAATTGTGCTAACTGTAGGTCTTCTTCCCTATGTCAGACTCTTGATCCGATGGTAGACTATCAAATTCTTCCCTATTTATTATAGCAGAATCTAAGATATTTACTTGCCAATTTCGGGTCGTCTATCTCTGGTTCAGCTTCATCTTCTGTATCTCTTGATGACTGTGGGTATGGAATTCTAGACAATAAATCAGCGCATGTGTTAATCCTACCTGGGATGTACTCAATTTTCGTGTTGTATCCCTGTAGATTCAATGCCCAAGTCTGTATTTTCCTGTTCTGCACTGGAGCTTCTAAAAAAGACTTTAAAGGCATATGGTCAGTTCTAATAACAAAATTTGCGTTATGTAAGTAGTAATTTAGTTTCTGAAGAGCGTAATGAATTGCATAAGCCTCCTTCTCAATAGTCGTCCATTTCCTTTGTGATCTGCTAAGCTTATGCGACAAGAAGTAGATAGGCCTTTCATTTTTAACCCCTGGTATTCCAGACTCTTTTCCTTCATATGGTTGAACCAAACATGCTCCTACCGCATTGTTCGAAGCATCTGTGTACAGTATTAACTGTTTGTTTAAGTCTGGATGTGTCAACAATGGTACCAATGTTAAGCTGTTTTTTAAATACTCAAACGCTTTTTGACACTCATCATCCCATTTAAACCTAGCGTATTTCCCACTAGATCCTAATAATACCCCAGTACTCCCTTACTGTTACATATGCACTTATTGAATCCCCGGAACAAAAAGGTTTGACTAAGCCTTTATATTTGTTGTATTTTTGTTCCTCTTCCTTACTCCTTAATTTGTTTACTGAAATTTCTAAGTTGGAGTCAATTTCCATTTGTTTCAATTTTAATTGTGTTTCTAATTCTAACTTTTGTGTTTCTGCGTTTAATTGAGCTTGTTTGCTAGCAGCTTCTATTTGCATCTTTTTCTCTTCAGCCTCTCTTTGCATCTTTTTCTCTTCAACCTCTATTTGCATTTGCATCTTTTTCTCTTCTCTTTCCGCTGCCCTATCTTCTCGTGCTATGTTTTCTAAATGCGTCTTTTGTGCCCATTCTGACAGTTTATCGGCAGTATAGCCTAATTTCACTCCTAGTTCTATGCACTGTTCTAGTGTTGACATTGTGATAATTTAGTCAATTTAAAATTTTTGGAATTTAAATCCCTTTGAAAATCGTTTGGGTGTACACAACTTGGTTATGTCCCTTAATCTTGTTTTACACACTTTCTAACGAATACGTTTACATGGTCATCAAATTTACATATATATCATCAATTGCAATACGTAGAAAAAATGTTACATCAATGAAAATATGTGAGTATCGTTTAGGGATCCAATGAGCATGAAATGGGACTTATCTTATTTACTGGTTTCTTGGCTGTAGTGTTGTTTGGTTCCCCCGTTTTATCGCCACTGCTGGAGAACAGTTTACATGCACACAATTTTTCGCGGAACAATCTGTTGTTGGAATCCCAAAAACAATTAGCAATTTGTCACCGTAATTGTCCAGTCATGTCAATGTTAAGTTTTATGAACATATTTTTTTTAAGTAATTTTCTAGAGGGACTACGATAGCTCATTCACAGATGATACGATAGTAGCTGCAAAGTTCAGACTTTGTCATGTATGAATGTTGATATATTTTACTTGGCAAAACCAAAAGCTGTTGGGAAAGTAAAGCTTGCGCTTGCCAAAACCGGCTTGGCCCCCAAATAGCCTGTCAACGTCCTAGATACCTAGGGGAATGAAACTCGGGTTCATACAGGCAACAAACTCCGTTCTGATATTATCTGACATAATTTATTTACAGTAAGCTGGCGGAGAATGGTTTTCGCAGCCAGCTACACTTGAGTAGCATATCACAGGAGTTCATAACAAAGCAATCATACATGATCATTACAACAAACTCTATCATCTATCTATCTTATGAGTAACACCCCTAAATACACTTGGGTTCAATCTATCAAGTCCCCCTTAAGGTAAGCCCTGTTGCTTCTTCGATGTCCAGTCCGGCGTCTGCCCTCTAACGTGTCTCGATCGGACACGGAGCTGTAACTCTCCTCGAGCTTCTCGTGGAAGAGGTCCTGGCACGCGGTTAGCGGGTTCCACCTGTGTCCACGGGGCTGTAGGCGAACTGACCTATCCTTCTCGAAGGCTCTAGATTGTTCGAGCATTCGAGTGGGTCTCTTTAGTTCCCTTGTATTGGGGTTATGTCCCTTCTCTAATTCCCTTCTATCTTTATGTTCCTACCGACTCCATGTGAGACTCTGACACTCCGCAAGGGACTATATTGGCAGTTAATGACAGGTTTGTTTTTTAAATGACAGTTTCCCCTGTCACCATCTCACCAAAGGGCTCCAAACTCGCTCAACATAGAAGATGTCCGAAGACAATGGTTGTTGTCTCTGAAGCGGTCGCGGCTGGCAAAGATTAGTTTCATTTTCATGCCACGGCATGTGGGTGTACAAGGAAATGAGCAAGTTTGCAGGTAAGGCTGCCATGGAGGGTGGACGAGCCATGGACCAGACTGATATATTGAATTTTCTACGAGAAGTAAGAAAACCGGCTCATGAATAGATTCATATCTCAGAAACTTAAACACTTTTGTCATATTAATCATCACAGTCGCATGGAAAGAAAAAATATGGAAGACATGGTTCCTGGAAGATAGGCAGGGGTCGCCCTGCACGAACAGAGTCACGACATGAGGGTGTATGTGGCGGGAGAAATGGCAAAAGATCGTGTAACTCTTCGGCGGGCGTGTAACAGGGAGAATAGCTTTGAGCAGTTATCACCTACTTCTGCTGAGTCAGTCGGGTGGCTGAAGGCCAAACTGGTAGATTTAGAACACCAGTATCGCACAACCCCCTCTAAACAGACATGTCAGCTGACCAACGAACACCTTACTGCCTTAAAAGCGTTAAAGGCCAACAAAACCCTCGTAATATTGAAACCTGACAAAGGGAGTGATGCAGTACTGATGGACATATCAGACTACCAGAGAAAAATGGATGCAATATTATCAGATGCGTCTAAATTCAGAGTAGAGCAAACAGTCGACAAGCCGGAAGACCTGGATGCAAAAATGAGGAAAGAAATCCAGTCACTTGTGAATGCAGGACTCATCAGTGAGGCCACTGCAAAAACGCTCACACCGCGTGGCTCCCAAACACCTCAGATGTACCGTCTACCCAAGCTTCACAAGCCCGGCATCCCACTAAGACCG
The DNA here is from genome assembly GCA_014155875.1 of Cepaea nemoralis. Taxonomy (NCBI): domain Eukaryota; kingdom Metazoa; phylum Mollusca; class Gastropoda; order Stylommatophora; family Helicidae; genus Cepaea; species Cepaea nemoralis. The sequence continues at coordinate 144,438 of JACEFZ010002442.1, read as the reverse complement.
ATCCTTTCCATGGTTAACTCGGCACAACACCTAATGGCGAGATGGCTAGCTGAAAATTTAAAGCCAGTACGACAGTCCTTCGATCCAAGAACACTCAGAGATACATTAGAACTGGTGGAACTATTGGATACTATGGACTTAAACAACAAACTCATGGCATGCATGGATATTGCCTCTTTATTCACCAACGTTCCATTAGATGAGACCGTGAATATAATAAGCAAACGCATTAGAGACAAACAACTAAAACTAGGCATACCATCAGCTATTCTAGAGAGGCTAGTAAAATTATGTACTGCCAACATACTATTCAATTTTCTAAACAAGTCATATCGCCAAATTAACGGAGTGGCCATGGGGAGCCCACTTGGGCCTATTCTAGCGGACATCTTCATGGCACACTTAGAAGAAAAGAGATCCTCAGAAATCAATAACTTGGCCTTTTACCGTCGTTACGTGGACGATATACTAATTATCACCATAGACGAGCTACAAGCAACATCGTTCCAGGCCACAATGAACGAGACACATATAAACATCTCTTTATCTATGGAGCACGAACACAACGAAGCGTTGCCGTTTCTAGATATCCTAATGAGACGTAGAGCAGACGGCACAATTCAAAGATCGGTGTACCGCAAAGAAACATGGACTGGCCAATACTTAAATTTTCAGAGTTTCGCACCTGTCCAGTACAAACGGGGCTTAGTACGGACCCTGTTTGACCGTGCTAGGAGGATATGCACCCAGGACACACTGACAGAGGAATTTGAAACTCTGAAGAATGCCTTAAACCTGAATGGGTACTCCACAGGATTTATAAAGCGCCACTGCCAACAGCCCAAACCGAAATCAGAAGTAACTACAGTACCTAAACTCAAGGTATTCATCCAGCTAACCTTCCGAGGAGATGACGTAATGCAACGTCTGCGGGACCGGCTCACCACAGCAGTCGAGCGAACATTCTGTGCTGCAGCTCTAGTCATCAGGTACAGAAACCGTACCGATCCCCGTCCCAGCAGTAAAAGAACCTGTAGCTTTGTACGCCAAATCAAATTGTATTTACCAATTTACATGCAGATGCGAGGCCATCTACATAGGCAGAACTGAGCGACAGTTACATTGCAGGGTTTCGGAACATATTCCGAATTGGGTGGACAAGATACTACACACAGAAGATGGTAGCCTAGGCAGGCCGACACACCGGAAAAGTCTGGCTTCATCGGTCGAGAGACATGTGCTCGAGAGCGGTCACGTGGTTGAAAGAAACAGTGCCTTCCGGGTGTTGTTCAACACGCAAAGTAGTCGATTGTTAAAGTTTGCTGAAGCTATAATAATCAACCTTCGTAAGCCGTCCTTGTGCAAGCAGAAAGACATGTTAGTCAGTTCTATTAAATTGCTAATACAATTTTTTAAATGATATCAAATACTCCGGTACGAATCTTGGACCTTGTCCACGTCAGACTGGAGGCAAGAGATTCGAGTTTCGCTCTCATTTGAGCTCGTCGGTAGTGCATATCACTGACTGGACCCGGGATCGAACTCCGGATCATTGGCGGGTGTGTAACCACTTGACCCCGCGGCTCACGCAAGACGCGACCAAATTTATAATACTAGAATATCACAACATCACCCATTGTAGGCTATAGCTCAAAGTTTGCCCGATCGCCGCGACTGACATCCGTCAATCGATATGACCCCGAATTATCAGGTCTTCTCGATCTGGCAAAGCACCACAGGCACCTAAAGTCCAATAAGCAATTATCACATCTATTTATTTGGTCAAGTGTATTTATTTGGTCGCATGATCAAGTGGTTACACCATCCATCCATCCATCATGTGCCATGCCGGTAAGCGTGGGCGGTCATGTTCTGCCATCTCACTCGATCACCATAGATCAGCTCCGTGTTTCTGTCTCGACCATGCCACAAGGCCAAGCCATCCAGGTACTTGCTTCTAGGTCTTCCCCTTGGTCTGTTCCCCTCGATCTTACCAGTTGTCACCAAATTCTCCAATCCATTTCTTCTCATAACATGCCCAAAAAATTTTGACTGTCTACGTCTAATTTCTCTAATTAATTTACGATCTTCATTTGTTTCTTGAAGGACTTGTTCATTGGTCTTTCTGGCTGTCTATGGTATTCTTTGCATTTTGGTTACACACCCACCAGTAATCCGGAGTTCGATCCCGGGTCCAGTCAGAGATATGCACTACTGACGAGCTCAAACGAGAGCGAAACTCGGGTCTAGTGGTTCCAATCTGACGTGGACAAAGCTCAAGATTCATATCGGAATACCATCAGAGTTGCCTTTAGAGGGTTGTGCTCAATCTTCAAACCTCAAATCCCAAAAAAAAGAAACCAAATAAATCGATATTATATACCATTACTACTAGCACCTTGCCGTCTTGACAAACTATAGTTGTGTTATATTGTGCTTGAAAACAAAATTTACAAACAAAAAAAATCAACCAAAAAAAAACAAAGACACAATAACTACACCCATGAAGTAACGAGTGTAACTGATCAGATGAATTCGTGCAGTAATTGTTCATCCTCAATGGATGCATGTGAACTCATGGTCATTTCCACCGTCATGCACCTTTTGACGTCTCACATGCTCAGCGTGCGACCTACCTGCAATAATGTTCTCCTTTGTATTCCATTCCTGATCTTCTCCCTAGATGCAACAGCAATCAGCGGTGACTTGCTTCCTAAGGTGCAATATCAATCATAATTTATCATGTACTTTATTTCAATGTACCCGGTGTCGCATTTAAATTCGTTCCACGTGCCACGACTGGCACTCGTGCCGTGGGTTGCCGACGCCTGGCCTAGCCTATACGTTATTCACGTTCCCATACAATTGGGACACGATCGTAAACCTTGTTTGAGATCGGTGATGGTGTGAAATATTGAATAGGGATGCCAGATTGTGTAACTGAGAAACCGGATCATGTCTCTAAAGAATCAGAGGTCAACGTGGATGAGAGGTTTATCACACTCGCGTTTAAACGGCATGTGCAATGATGGTGGGATTGATTGATTGATTGATTGATTGATTGATTGATTGATTGATTGATTGATTGAATGATTTAGGAACCGACATCACAGCATTCGGGACATTCCCATAAGCGCTCCGTCCCCATCCTCAGCAGCCAGCGAAGAGTTCCAACGGTGGGATATTAGGTTCATAGGTCGATTTAACTTAAACTTTGACTTCTCCTTCAGAAAATAATGGCTACCGAACGAAAAATTGCATGGGAAAAATAATCCCAGGGTCGATCGCTACGTTCTGCAAAGGACATGTAACATTAAAAGAAAAGAGAAGTATAAAAATGTCACATACATTAACGCTGTCACTACATATGAAGTTTAACGGCATAATATCACATTGCTAATAATGTGCCACTGTCACTACTTTAGAAAATAGCTGTCATTCTTTTTGAAGTGTTTGCGGAGTAGATCTTCAATGTGTGATTTTCGTTTCTTGCGTGGTCTGTTATGCCCTCTCGTCGATGGAAATGTAACGTTTTTAATTTTACACTCTTCTTAGTGGTCATTTCTTAATTGTTTTATGAAATACCATTTTTCTTGTATTGTTTATTGAAATGAGCATTTTCTTTTCAGTTTTTTTTTGGTTTAATTTATTAATACAATCAACAAATCTATCAGTTATCATCATCATCAGTGACATCAGCCACTTTTGCCGTCAAGCGTCGTGGGGAGGAATAATTGTCCGATGGGTAACACTGGACAGTGTAATTTCGTGTGATTGTAAACATTTTTTATGTCGCCAATCCATTTTCTCCTCAGGCGTCCTCTTGCTCTCGAATCAGATCTGCCATGATATAGAGGCAGTACTGGTAGTTGATGGTGTTGCATTCTAACGGGATAGCCGAACCATTTGATCTTCTACCCTTCAGTGTATGTGGCACAAGGTGTTAATCCACTGTCTCTCTGATAACATAGTTTCTTATTCAGTCTCGGATATTATCACCAATTAAATTAAAAACGTCATTCATTTCACCAGACATAGAGATTCATTCATTCATCCATTCATTCAGTAGCATGTCCTTTGCAGAACCTCGCTCCCATAACAACCTTCCGGAAAACTTCTCGATCACAAGCAAGATGACCCGCGCCCGATACACCCATCTGGAGATCATCCGCCACATCCTGCACCCATCTTCTCTTTGGCCTTCCTCTTCCTCTCTTTCCAGGCATATATACCATACCCCTCCATTATTGTTCTCTCCAAACTTTCGTGACGTTTCAAGTGACCAAAATATTTCAATGTTCTTTGTTTTATCGTCTTTTATAGCCAACCCTCTTCAATATTTAGCTCTTGAAGTATGGATGCATTTGTTCTTTTCTTTACCCAAGATATTCTTAGAACCCGTCTATAACATTTATATTCAAAGGCATTTATGTGCTGTTCAGCTTGTTCAGTAAGTGTCCAGGTCTCACAGACGTATGTTGCAATGGGAAAGATGCATGCTCTTAAAAATCTAATTTTTGTAGCTCTATGTGTCCCACCCCATAATTTATTCAGTTGTTTTAGTCTTTGAAGAGAATTTGATAGTCGTCGTTTAATTTCTTTCATGTGTCACCATTGTTGGTAATCAATGACACAAGGGGACGCAGAGGTGTTTCCAAGGCACCAGGGCCAAGACCTACTAACATGTCCTAGTCGTGTGTCCTGGGCAACAGGTCCCTTCGGGATCCTGGCTAACGTAGTAGAATCGCTGATTCTTCCGAAATCGGAGAGTATCTTCCTGCACGGCGAGGAACCACCAGTCTGCACACCAATAAACCAGACATGGGACAACGGATACTCACGCAAACCTCAGGTCCGGTATGACATCACACTGATGTTGGACAACAGGATGTCTTCATCCGACATACAGGACTTCACGCTGGAGTTCACAGCCAGCGAACACAAGCAAGCAAGCAATGACCCAAGATATTCAATATTTTCCACCACCTCCAATGTTTCCTCATTAACATATATTTCTTTCTCCATAGTAGTTTTATTTGTATGCATTATCTTTGTTTTTGCTATGTTAAGATATAAGTTGTAATTTTCACTATTTCTTTGGGTTGAAGTTATTAAGTTTTCTATACCATTCTGTGATGTGGATAGCAATACCGTATCATCAGCATATTGAATCTCTGGTAACACAGAGATTACGTTGTTAAATACATAATTACATACAGCTTAGTTTACAACTAAGTTTGTACATGTCATAACAGACAGAAACTAACGAACCTAACAACCTAGCGGTAATGAAAGTGAAACTGCTACGTTTGTGGACGCGAACATTTGAAGTTTTGTTTAGTCGACGGAGCAACATCACGGCTCACGGGTGTAACCCATAAGTACTCCGTTCTACTCCTAACTCAAGCCTGAGTCCGGAGAATCACATCTCAGTGCACGAACTCCCTAGCACCGGCGAGGATCCTGAAATACTTTGGGTAGATTTTTAACTCGAAATTCTGCCAGGGCAGTGCCGTTAGGCTAGCTCTTTTTCGATTTCCAACTGCCACGGGATTTTTTACGTGCGCAACAATACACACGGGCGTCCTATCTCACTACCCAGAGACCAGGGGAAATGTTGTTACTATACTATAGTGTGTTTACTTTTGTCTGCCCCAATATAAAATTCCATATCTCAGTAACCAACTGAAGGAAAATGATGAGATTTAGCATATAACCTTATCATTATGTCCACCCAACAAAAAAATATTTGTTCTGGAGATTTTACAGCAGATTTCAAAGTTTGTTTATATGCGGTATATAATTTATGGGTCAGAGATGAAGTTCATAATTTTAAATGTATTACACCGTAGCCAGACAATCAGCGTTCAATGTTGAATATTCTACGTGTTTCACTGGGATTGGCCTTATGCCAAGAACCCCGCGTTGTTTAAACTGGGACTGTTCAGAGGTGTCTCAAAATGTGGGTTATTTCATGAAACCTGATTAATATGTTGTTGTTTTTGGTTTTTTGTTTTAAATCTTACCACTTATCGCTAACATTGAAATGTGTGAATATTTTTCAATGGGATTGAATGCGAAATTGTGTATACACTTCAAAGCATCGCTATGAAGTTGTACACATATTTTTGCATAGAAGCTGATCGCAGGAAACTGTTTTATACTATTACAAATTCCGAAAAAAGAACAGTGCGTGCATCGGGTTTGAGTAAACGGTCATTTCGTCGATGGGTGCAAGAATCTGGAATTAAACCACCACGCAATAACAAAACGGTAGGTAGAAAGGTTATTGTAGACAGCTTTGACAAAGATGTCATAAGGCGAACTATTATAAAAATGCTTTAAACTGTCGCTTAAAAGTCGACAGGCTTCATTGCACCGGGTTCTATCCCATATGGCTTGGTCTCTTTCCGCAGCGCGGAAAGCACCGCACAAAGTACGAACTCTGCAGCTCTAGCGACGACCCACAGAAGTCTCCGAAAAATTTAACTCGTGAACCGAAGGTTGCGGCCCGGAATCGAACCCACAACCTTTGGAGCCCGAGTCAACGGCTTGACCACTTCGCCACGGAGAGTCCTAAAATTATAAACATTTTGGATTTTATATCCAGGATTATACAGCATTATAAAAATGCTGGATGCCAAAGAAACAGTGACTGTAAGAAAATTTAGGGTTTGGTTGAGAAAGAACAATAACATAGAACTATCCAAAACAACTTTGTGGAAAATTATAAGGACATTATCTTCACTTTTAGAAAGTACAAGGGCGGTAGAAATATTCTTTGCGAGCAACCGCATTTAGGAGCCATGTGAAGCAGATACCTACGTGAAAAAAGGGAAATGCGCAAAAAAATTATGCTATAGTGTGTTTGGATGAAATGTGGATCAATGCGCATCACACAAGTGATAAGGAATGGCAATCAGTGGATGGACAGATAAAGCGATATGTGCCCAGTAGCATAGGACAGCTTTTCGTCATGGCTCATGCTGGTAATACGCATAATGGCTTACAACAGAATGCTGGGCTCGTGTTCGTATCAAAGCATACAGACAATAGGGATTATCATAATAAGATGAATGGTAATGTATTTTTGATAGAGTTAGACATGTCAACATGGTGGATATGCTTGCAGATCTACAAATTGATGGGAAAGACATTAGACTTATAAAAAACATATATTGGAAACAACAAGCTGCAATAAGGATTGATAATGAAGTGGGACAGTACCAGCCAATTAACAAAAGGTGTTAGGCAGGGATGTGTGATGTCTCCAGATCTTTTTTCCCTATACAGTGAAAATATTTTCAGAAATGTAGAGGATATAAATGGAATCAGCATTGGAGGACGAAATATCAATAACATTAGATATGCAGATGATACAGTATTAATTGCAGACAATGCGCAGGACTTGCAACAATTAGTAGATGCGGTTGTTGTACACAGTGAGCAACTGGGGTTAGAATTAAATTGTAAAAAGACTCAGGTTATGGTCGTCACTAGGAAGGACAAAATACCACAATGTAATATACAAGTAAATGGAAATATTCTTCAACAAGTGAATCGGTACAATTATCTTGGAACAGTTCATAACATCTGATGGGAGATGCCTTGAAGAGATTAGAACAAGAATCGCCATGGCAAAAGTAGCCTTTAGCAAGATGAAAAACATTCTGACCAATAAAAAGATGTCAATTGAAACGAGAAAAAGAGTGTTGAGGGGATACATAGAGCCTGTTCTTTTGTATGGATGTGAAACTTGGACAATGGGCAGTCAAGCTGAAAAACATCTGATGGCTGCAGAAATGTGGTTTCTGAGGAAAATGCAAAGAATACCATGGACAGACAGAAAAACCAATGACCAAGTACTACAGGAGACAAATGAACACCGTAAACTGATTAGAGAAATTAGACGTAGACAGTCAAAATTTTTGGACATATTATGAGAAGAAATGGATTGGAGAACTTGGTGACAACTGGCAAGATCGAAGGGAACAGACCAAGAGGCAGACCGAGAGGAAAATACCTGGATGGCTTGGCCACATGGCATGGACGAGACAGGAACACTGAGCTGATCCACGACACTGGTGGTCGAGTGAAATGGCGAGTCATGACCGCCCACGCTTTCCGGCATGGCACATGATGGCACAACTGGGATATTTTGCTACAAATATTCAGAAGAAATGCAGGCCCTAAACATTACAGCATCGGCATAAACAATACAACTTGTTAATGGCAACATTACAACCAACTGACATTGAAAAAAAAAAAAAGCTCTAGACGCATCGAATACCAACCGAAGAGTAATATTGCGGTGGGAACTGACATATTGTGGCATAACAAGAAACGTGAGAAGAAACACGTTGTCAAATGAGGGGACAACACACGAACATACGAATCGTTCTATAAACTTCAATGAAAAGAGGACCAGCATCTTGACCGTTAAGAAACCCACTACAGAGACATTCACAGCTATATTCGTCGTGCAAAACATGTAATCATGTTCCGTCTCAGCAGAGCAGACAATGCACCCACTCCCATACGAATCTGGATACGCCTTGTGTTTGTCATCCGAACTGGCGGGGGCATTGACATTACTGTAAAACAAGTTTGTTAGCGAGAAATCACTAGTTTTTCACCAAAACATCACAGAAATATCGCCGCTGTTCATGATTTAAGTTGCTTTTGGACATATCAAAGACATATTCCTTGGGTGGGGGTAAATATAAAACGGCAGGAAAAATTTCATAACGTTGCAACAGACAGTTTTCAAAATAATTGATCGTGAATGACGGCATTCATTTCGGGACATACTATAGAAGTCCACGTGAAAAAAATCCAAGCCCTCACCGGGGCTTGAGCCCGGGACCTCCAGCGCTCAAGGCGGACACCATACCCCGAGATACCTTCACTCAGCCCCCCCCCCCCCCCCCCCCCCCCCCCCCCGAGTTGAACATTTGAAGATTTCAAATTAATTTGAAAATCGAGAAAGAGTTTTATTTTCATTTGACGGGGGTGATCGGCAACCGGGACAAACGAACGACTCGAAAATATTTTCGGGACAGTGAGTAATTTCTTCAGAATTCGGGACTATCCCGGAAAACCAGGACGTTGGAAACACTAATAATTTATAATGCTTGCTTGTGTTCGTTGGCTTGAGCTCCAACGCGAAGTCCTGTATGTCGGATGAAGGCATCCTGTTGTCTAACATCAGTGTGATGTCATACAGGACCTGAGGTTTGCGTGAGTATCCGTTGTCCCATGTCTGGCTTATTGGTGTGCAGACTGGTGGTTCCTCGCCGTACAGGCAGACACTCTCCGACTTCAGAGGAATCGGCGATCCTGACTTTAGCCAGGACCCCGAAGGGACCTGTTGCCCAGGACGCTCGACGAGGACGCGTCAATAAGTCTTGGCCAGTATATAACCCGGCCCTGGTGCCTTGGAAACATCTCTGCGTCCCAACACTAATAATAATTATGGAACCATGATCGCAAACGATTACGGCATGTTCGTGATAATTAATAAATATTATTACTTATTCCATTCAATTTTCTTATTACTCTCGGTGTTTCTTGTGTGTAGTGTATCAACACACACCATTTCTTTTGCTGAGAACCGACCAAATAATAATATCTATCTTCATCTAATTATGTTTGCTTAGCACCTGACAGCTGGTCTAGGGGTTAACGTCTTTCTCCATAATCCCGTATATTCTCGCGAGCAACGTAACCTGCATGTACCAAGAAGAGATAAGATCAGAAATGAAGAAATCAGGACTAAAGTGGGGATTGTAGCTGCACTAGATTTTATTAGAAGGCAGCAAGTCAAATGGTTTGGCCATGCAAGTAGGTTACCAACTAACAGTATACCACAACAAGCAATGATGTATTGATGTACAGACCAGAAGGAAGCAGAGGAAGAGACCGACCACGTAAACGATGGACGCAGGGAATAACAGAGTCCATGATAATAATTAATATCGACACATGAAGCCCATAAGCGGGCACTCTCCCGCTGTTTATACTTCACCTCGACACCGCAAGGTACAAGGGGAACATGGTGAGATGAGATGAACCTGCGCGAGAATCGGTAGTTGTTCTCACCGTGTTGGAAACTTACGGGGGGGGGGTATGTTAGCCGGTCGCTCAGAAAGCAATGGCAAACTACTTAGCGTAATCTTGCCTAGTACATCAACAGCTGCTGAAAAATGCTGATGTTGACTGCAACGTCCTGTAAGGGATATTTTTTTTTTTTTAAATATCTCTTAAACTTCGAAACTAAACTTGCAGGCTCCATCTCAGTTATCATAGCAACAGCAAAGCGTTTTTCCTGTTCCGGCTGGAAACTTAATTTGTTTATACTGTTTGTTTATAGTTATACTTGTTCAAAAGAGAATAATTTGTACACTGGCGGAGGCATTAACTTTATGTTCGTGGTAATATAGTTAGTTGAATTTGACCGTTTTCTCGAACCCGTGCGTTTGTATTAATTACACAGGCTGTTGATTCATTTTCCCCTCTCAGTAGTCTCAGTGATGGATGAACACACAATCATATCAACTTTGTTTTCAAAAGAACTAAGAAGATTATTAGGAATAAGAACTCGAGACAGAACTGTTCTCTTCAGACGGCGGCGTAGTGGGTCCGTTCCACTCGCCTGTCATTTGGACTTAAATATTGACTTCTCGTTCAGAAAGCAGTGGCAATTTTTTTTTTGTTCACATATCCTTTACAGGACATCGCTGTCAACATACATCAGCATCTTCCAGCTGATTGTTGATTTCTTGGGAAGATTACTGCTCAGTAGTTTGCCATTTCTTTCTGAGCAGCCGGCTCACATACCCCGTAAGTTACAAACGTGGTGAGAACAACCACCGATTCGCACGCACGTCACGTTACTCACGAGAGTACACAGGATTATGGAGAAAGTCGCTAACCGCAAATTACTGAGCTTAAATCGGCCTAGTAAATCACAAACTCAAACAGCCAATCAGGATCAAACTGATCAAATCAATCAATCAATCATGTGCCATGCCAGAAAGCGTGGGCGGTCATGACTCGCCATTTCACTCGATCACCAGAGTCGTGGATCAGCTCAGTGTTCCTGTCTCGTCCATGCCATGTGGCCAAGCCATCCAGGTATTTCCTCTCGGCCTTCCTCTTGGTCTGTTCCCTTTGATCTTGCCAGTTGTCACTAAGTTCTCCAATCCATTTCTTCTCATACCATGTCCAAAAAATTTTGACTGTCTACGTCTAATTTCTCTAATCAATTTACGATTGTCATTTATCTCCTGTAGTACTTGGTCATTGGTTTTTCTGTCTGTCCATGGTATTCTTTGCATTTTCCTCAGAAACCACATTTCTGCAGCCATCAGATGTCTTTCAGCTTGACTTGACTTGGTGACAACTGGCAAGATCGAAGGGAAGAGACTAAGGGGAAGACAGAAGTAAATACCTGGATGTATTGGCCACATAGCATGGTCAAGACAGGAACACAGAGCTGATCCACGACTCTGGTGATCGAGTGAGATGACAGAACATGACCGCCCACGCTTACCTGCATGGCACATGATGGATGGATGGCTCATTGTCCAAGTTTCACATCCATACAAAAGAATAGGCTCTATGTATCCCCTCAACACTCTTGTTCTCGTTTCAATTGACATCTTTTTCTTGGTCAGAATGTTTTTCATCTTGCTAAAGGCTACTTTTGCCATGGCGATTCTTGTTCTAATCTCTTCAAGGCATCTCCCATCAGATGTTATGACTGTTCCGAGATAATTGTACCGATTCACTTGTTGAAGAATAGGCCCATTTACTTGTATATTACATTGTGGTATTTTGTCCTTCCTAGTGACTACCATAACCTGTGTCTTTTTACAATTTAATTCTAACCCCAGTTGCTCACTGTGTACAACAACCGCATCTACTAATTGTTGCAGATCCTGCTCATTGTCTGCAATCAATACTATCATTGGCACCTTGCCGTCTTGACAGACGATAGTTTGTGCTTTAAAAAGGCATAATAACTTTTACCTATGGCGGTAGCGAGTGTGACTGATAAGGCCAATTTGCGCTGTAAATGTCCGTTCACAGTGGGTGCATGTGAACACGTGGTCATTTCCACCATCATGCACCATCTTACGTCTCAAACGCTTGGTGTGTGACTTTTCTGCAATAATTTTTTCCTTTGACTTTATTCCATTTCTGATATTTGCCCTCCATGCAACACGTTCAGCGGCGACTTGCTCCCAATGTGCATTATCAATGCCTGTATCAATCATGTCCCGCTTACACACATCTTTGTATCGTAGTAGAGGCCGACCCTGAGATCTCTTACCCATCTGTAATTCACCAAAAAAGATATCCTTTGGTATTCTACCATCATCCATCCTCCTAAGATGTCCTATCCATCTAAGTCTACGAAGACTGAGCATGGAATAAACTGTCACACAACCTGATCTTTCCAATACTTCAGTATTTGTGATTTTGTCTTGCCACTTAATACCAAGAATTCTTCGCAGACACCGCATATGAAAGCTGTTTAAGTTGTTCTCTTGGTGTGAGTAAGTTGTCCAGGTTTCACTGCCATAGAGAAGAGTACTAAGGACACAGGCTTGATAGACAAGGACTTTTGTTTTGGCAGTAAGCTTCCTGTTCTCCCAGACTCTTTTTCTTAACCTGTTCATAGTTGTTGCTGCCTTACCAATCCGGATGTTGATTTCCTGATCTAGGGATAATTTGCTATTTACTACTGATCCTAGATATGTAAAATGGTCTACTATCTCTAGTTCGGCGTCGTCAATAAATGATTGATTGTACCCCATGTGCACCTTGTGACATAATCTGTGTCTTCTTTTTGCTAATTGTTAAACCAAATTTAGAACAAGCATTGGAGAATGCAGATAGTAGACATTGCAACTCTCTGATCAGTACCCTCCTAATTTTGGTCTTAGCCTTCAATCTCTGAGCATTGTAGAGGCCGCCATCTGAGCGTGAGTGAATGTATATACCACCATCCTGATCACGAAATGCATATTTCAGTAGAAGTGAAAAGTATTTTCCAAAGAGGGTGGGAGCTAGTACACAACCTTGCTTAACTCCACTCTTGATTTCAAATTCTTCAGAAGTTGCACCATCAAACTTGATTATACCCTTCATGCCTGTGTGGAACGATTCCACAATGGACAGAAGAGTTGGTGGGCAGCCAATCTTCTTTAGTGCCTTGAACAGACCCTCACGACTGACCAAATCAAATGCCTTTGTGAGGTCGATGAAGGCAATAAACAGTGGTTGATTCTGTTCACGGCATTTTTCTTGCATTTGTCGCAATGAGAATATCATATCAGTGGTAGACCGGTTCTGTCGAAAGCCACACTGTGATTCGGGGTAGACTTGATCTCCTAGGACTCGAAGTCTGCGCAGAACAATTCTGGCAAATACTTTTCCAACAATACACAGAAGTGAGATACCCCTATAGTTGTTGCAGTCGCTCCGATCGCCCTTGTTCTTGTACAGTGTTATGATGCTTGAATCTTTGAAATCCTGTGGGACTTGTCCTTCACGCCAGCATAGCTCTATTAGCTGGTGGATCTGTATAGTGAGTGTGTCTTGCCCACTCCTGATAACCTCTATTGGAATCCCATCCTTACCTGGAGCCTTGCCAGATGCAAGTTCATTTATAGCACACTTAACTTCTGTTATGGTGGGAAGTGTGTCCAGGTGGTCAAGAGTTGGTAGAGCCTCTATGGCGTTGAGGGCATCATCCGCTAGTTTGGTCTCACTTGAGTAAAGCTCCAAATAGTGCTCTACCCATCTGTCCATCTGCTGTTTCTTATCAGTGATGATTTCTCCAGTCAAGGTTTTCAATGGTGCACTTCTTTTGATCACTGGACCACAGGCTTTCTTTATTCCTTCATACATGCTTCTTATGTCTCCCTTATCACTTGCGATTTGAATGGACTCACATAACTTGATCCTATAATCATTTGCACACTGCCTGGCAGCCTTTTGCACATCCTTCCTAGCTTGCCTAAGCTCACTCAGAGTGTTACGCGTTGGTCTTTCCTTGTTTCTTAAGAGAGCTTTCTTCTTCTTATCAATCAAGGGCTGCAGAGTCTCGCTGTTGGCCGCAAACGAGTCCTGCCTCTTATGATCCACAGTGCCGTAAACCCCCATGGCAGTTTTATAAAGAGTTTCCTTAATTTGACCCCACTTTTCATTTACTGTACAATTTTCTGGTGTATCAGTGAAAGTGTCTTCAAGTTGCTGTTGAAACTGAAAGCAATTTTCAGGATCATAAGTGTTAATAATATTAATCCTGAGGCTAGATTTGTGTTTAGCTGTGTAGATTCTCTTTGGTCTCAGTCTAACCCTTGCAACAACCAAAGAATGATCCGTATCACAGTCAGCACTGTGGTAACTACGAGTCAATGATATATGGTTCAGATGTTGTCTCCATGTGATGATGAAGTCCAGCTGGTGCCAATGGCCGGATCTTGGATGTTTCCATGTGACCTTATGCATCTCTTTTGTTTTAAAAAAAGAGTTTGTAATACATAGGTCATTACTGGTGCAATGCTCCAGCAGCCTTTGCCCATTTTCATTCATGCGACCGATGTTGTATTTTCCAAGGCACACTGGCCATGAACTCGAGTCCTTGCCCACACGAGCATTGAAATCACCGAGCATATAAATGTAGTCAGATTTTGGAACTGCCTTGATCACGGAGTCTAACTCCTCATAGAACGACTCCTTCACATCATCAGAGGAATCGAGTGTCGGTGCATATGCAGTAATAATGGTGGCAAACCCACAAGAGGTTGCCAAGCGCAGGGATAATAGTCTTTCATTTCCTCCTGCTGGAATTTCAATCATTCCCAGTAGCGAATTCTTCACTGCAAAGCCCACACCGTGTTGCCTTTTTTCTGCCTGCCCTCTACCCTTCCAGAAAAAGGTGTAGTTGTTTTCCCTGAGTGACCCTTCCTCAGCGAGGCGAGTCTCCTTTCAGGCCAGCAATATCAATGTTTAGACGATTGAGTTCAGCATCAATCACAGCCGTTTTTCTCACATCGTCAATATTGGTCAAGTCAGTGGAAAATCCTGGACACATGGTTCTCACGTTCCAGGTTGCAAGCCGTAGCTTGAGGTTTCTATTTTTATTTTTGTTTGTACCTGGTGCATTGGTTTTACAGCCTGCGATTCAGATTTTGTCCTAGCCCCAAGCACCCATTGAAGCAGGCAGGCTGTGGCGGATCAGCACCCAATTGGCTGGGGGCTGCCCAGCTTGAGGCGGGCGGTAGCTGATCAGTGACACCTTTAGGTGTCTCCCACCGTCAGAGGCAATGTGTGGCGCCCCATGTCTACGCCAACTGACAAGGACTTATAACCCGTAACAGTTGCCTCTCGCTTTGATTCCGAGACCAGTTAAGACCAGGGATGGAGTTATTGCCTCTCCATAGCACAAAGCCTGGGCTAAAATATAGAGATCATGTGTTGCCCATGCAGCATGATCCCTCTCTCGGCCTGCCTAGTTTACTCCAGAGGAAAGGTAACACCCCTACATCTGGAACAAGACAAGCTGCAGAAGCTGCTGGATCAGCAAAGCAATGCTCTAACTGTCCGCCTGTCGGAGCTTCGATCCTAGACCAGTCGCCAACCAAGGCTTAGGGCCTGGTCTGCCCTGCCATGACATTTTGTCTTTGGATTGCATTTCCTCGCACCAGGGTAAGGCTTGTACCCTCCCAATTGCGCTCTTCCGCCTGAAGCCGTTGGCACAATGTGGGGTGTCGGGTTTGGTAAGCGCCGCCCAACGTTCAGCGCTAACAGAAACCAGGTAGTACCGTCTACTGTTATACGGTAGCTCAGTCATATCTGACTAAGACCTTATATCATCTGCATATCTTATGGCAGCTTGTTGTTTCCAATGTATGTTTTTTATAAGTCTAATGTCTTTCCCATCAATTTGTAAATCAGCAAGCATATTCACCATGTTGACATATCTAACTCTATCAAAAGCCTTTGTGAAGTCAATAAAGCAAAGATGAATATCCTTGTTTACTTCTATAGCACGTTCAATAACTGTTCGCAGCATATACACAGCATTTACTGTACCCTTTCCTTCTACAAACCCACATTGTTCTTCTCCTATTTCAGGTTGTATTTTCTTCCTCACTCTTCGCATGATAATTCGTAGCAAAATCTTTGTGATGTGACTCATTATATTAATTGTTCTATGTTGATCACATTCCAAGGCTCTTGATTTCTTTTGGATTGCAATAAATACAGAGTTACATAATTCAGAAGGTATATCTCCAGTATCTTATAATGGGTTCAGCAGTCTGGTGACTTGATCTATTCCATATTCTTCTAAAGCTTTAATAATTTCTGTTGTGATATTATCTGCACTGGGGGCCTTGCCAGCGTTTATGTGCTTAAGAACATTTCGAACCTCCACCTTCAAAATTGGCAGTCCTTTATTATTAAATCTAATATCATACTGTTCCTCTCTGTTATCATCATAAAGGTTTTTCACATAATCTGTCCATACATGTAAAATCTGATCTTTTTCTATTATGATTTTGCCATTTTTAGTTTTTAGACAGCTTGCTGCTGTACTTGTTCTTTTATTAGTAATTTCCTGAATTCTTTTGTGCACTAATTTGGTATTTTGACTGTTGTGTTGTTTTTCCATTTCTAAGCACTTTTCCTCAAGCCATGCTTCTTTTGCCTCCTTACATAATATTCTGACTTGTCTGTGAATTTCTTCATATGTGGCAGAATTATTTTTGTTGAATCTTCTTGTTTCCATTAGGTGTAAATTTTCTTCAGTCATCCATTTCTTACCTTCTTTAATTTTGGAATAGTTGTTTCTGATCAAAGGCAACTGAATACTGCAGAATATTCTTCCCTCTTTCACATTCTGTTAGCCCCGGACTCTTAACATCTATTCTATATTTGGATATAGTTTGCTGTCTGTCTCTATGACTCCCTTCTATGCAGGCGAAATACCACTAAAACTGTAGACTTGACCACTGTTGATTCCAGACAATCTTTATTTGCTCTTGTGGTTAGTTGTAATTTTGTATTATTGTGTGTTGTTTTTAACTGTTGCATCTTTAATGCATACATTTTCATTCAGCTTTAAGTGAGCTAGATTAAGCATTCCTGTGTGTTTAGTAATTTGTGAGTTATAAAGTGATAAAATGCATTTTCCTGGAGTGATAGGTGATATACTTTAATTAAAGTATATTTGAAATTTAATATCAAGAAAAACAATAAAAGTTTTGATTGACATATATTACAATGACTGATATTAAGTTGGAGTCTGTATCAACTCACATACATGATGATCATCAGTGGAGACAGTCTCTTAGATCACCAAGTCAAGACAGAGACAAGCGAACAAGCCATGTTGATGGAAAGGGTTTTACTTCACGACCACAATCTCCATCTCCGTCTAAAAGTGCAACAGAACTATTACAGTCACAGAGATCACAAGGTTCTAAAGGTAATTAGAAAGAACTGACTATGTCATCTTTAGCCCCCCCCTTCTTCAATAATCTTGTATTCCTTTATTGTGTTATGTTAGAAGGTGAGGTGACCAACACAATTCATCACTGTCTCTTCCTTCCTTTGCTGAAAGAAAAGTCAGCATCTATAAAACAATGTCTTAAAAGTCGAGAGGATCGACTTCATTGCACCAGGTTTTATTCCATTTGATTTGGTCTCTTTCCACAGGTCTGCCTGTCGTAAGCGTCGTACAAAGCATGAACTCCATAGCTCCAGCAATGACCCCCAAGGGTCTCCGAGAAAAATGCACTTGTGAACCGAAAGACGTAGCCTGCACTCGAACCCACAACCTTTGGAGCATGAGGCAGACGGCTTGACTACTTCACCACGGAGACTGCAGAGCATGATTCCACAACTTGTCATCATAAACATTACCCAGTGAACAAACATCTAACTCTTACTTGAATGTGATTCTCCAACAGAGACTGGGATTAGGACATGGAAATATCAGACTTCACGCATAAATACTGTGATTGGGGCTTAGAAATATCAGACTTCACATATAATGACTGTGATTAGGGCATGGAAATATCAGACTTCATGTATAATGACTGTGATTGGGGCATGGAAATATCAGACTTCATGTATAATGACTGTGATTGGGGCATGGAAATATCATACTTCATGTATAATGACTGTGATTAGGGCATGGAAATATCAGACTTCACACATAATGACTGTGATTAGGGCATGGAAATATCAGACTTCACATATAATGACTGTGATTAGGGCATGGAAATATTAGAATTCACATATAATGACTATGATTGGGGCATAGAAATATCATGCTTCATGTATGATAACTGTGATTGGGGCATGGAAATATTAGAATTCACATATAATGACTGTGATTGGGGCATGGAAATATTAGAATTCACATATAATGACTGTGATTAGGACATTGAAATATCAGACTTCACATATAATGACTGTGATTAGGGCATGGAAATATCAGACTTCACATATAATGACTGTGATTGGGGCATGGAAATATCAGACTTCATGTATAATGACTGTGATTGGGGCATGGAAATATCAGACTTCACATATAATGACTGTGATTGGGGCATGGAAATATCAGACTTCACATATAATGACTGTGATTTGGGCATGGAAATATCAGACTTCATGTATAATGACTGTTATTAGGGCATGGAAATATCAGACTTCACATATAATGACTGTGATTGGGGCATGGAAATATCAGACTTCACATATAATGACTGTGATTGGGGCATGGAAATATTAGAATTCACATATAATGACTGTGATTGGTGCATGGAAATATTAGAATTCACATATAATGACTGTGATTAGGACATGGAAATATCAGGCTTCACATATAATGACTGTGATTAGGGCATGGAAATATCAGACTTCACATATAATGACTGTGATTGGGGCATGGAAATATCAGACTTCATGTATAATGACTGTGATTAGGGCATGGAAATATCAGACTTCACATACTGTGATTAGGGCATGGAAATATCAGACTTCACATATAATGACTGTGATTAGGGCATGGAAATATCAGACTTCACATATAATTACTGTGATTAGGGCATGGAAATAGCAGACTTCACATACTGTGATTAGGGCATGGAAATATCAGACTTCACATATAATTACTGTGATTAGGGCATGGAAATAGCAGACTTCACATATAATGACTGTGATTGGGGCATGGAAATATTAGAATTCACATATAATGACTGGCTGAGATCTGGCAGAGATTGGTAATTTTTTGTCTAATGGTATTGACTTTAAAAAATGGTACCAGGAAATGCCATTGCATGTAAAAGCAGCCGTCTTAATGCTGGCCACATAACAAACTGTGTGCTGTCTGATCTGTAAAAATATTAGTCTACCATCATATGCTCAATGCCCATTAAGGCATGTGAAAGAATCCTTTACTTGACTTACTTATGGTCAATAGTCTCCAGTTCTGTTGCCCAGTGGAAAGCTTTCTGGTAAACCAACGCATGAATTCCTGTGCTAACATAGTTCTTTTAGAGAAGTAAATGAGATGCTGTGTTCCTTTCATGATGGTAAAGGAATGCTTTTAACTATTATATTTCTGGTTACTGTTATTTTATCTTAGATGCTGACACAAACAGCACCCCACTGAAGCTGACAAAGAAAAGAGTGACAATTGCTAATGCTCTCAGGAAAAGCACTGGAAACATGAGTGGGTATGCTTTCAGTAAACTATATGCTTCACGTTTTTGTTTCCAAGTAATGCAGCTATTGTCCTTATGCATCAAGCACAGCATGGTGTGTTATTATATCTTTTTATTTGGTCTGGGCATTCTAAGTAAATCTGGCTTGATATTTTAACGTGCAGCACAGTAAATGTTGCATCATTAAAAATAATGTTTGTTGTATTAATTTGTAATTTGATTGAAATAAATTGTTTATTTCTGTAATGTTGTCTCATGTATAATTCTGAGTCTTTGTTTGGCTTGGCAAGACACTTTTTCTCATGTTGTCTGGTTCAGCAGGACATCTTTCGTAATAGTGACAGGACCCTTTCGAGACAAATGGGCTCAGTACTCTACTTGTCTGAAAGTTCATCTCAGGGTGAAAACTTTAGATTTTTGCAGATATGGGCATATTTCCATTGCATGCGTCGTGTATGGTTTCCTGATTGCTGTGGTGTACCTACTGGCTGGCTGTTTCTATCTTTAGCATGCTTTTTTCTGGAGTAGACTGTGGTCTACTCAAGTATAGATAATTTATGTATGCGCATATCTAGAGCAATCTGATTCTCTGGCAGCCAGAGACTCGCCGTCACCCTTTCTCATGTTAGTTTAAACATTTCCGCCATGTGTAGACAAGGAGTTAGATATTTGCTGTCAGAGGCAATGAAACTCATTGTATTTGCTCTTGGTTGAGAGCTGAGCATCAACACTGCTATGACAGCAGTTTGGAACCTGTGAAAGTAATAATATACTTATGCTTTTTCCATTGTGGTTATTGTCTCCCCTTGAGCATCTGCTGCAAAATCTGCAACTGGAAAAGTTGAATTCATTTAGCATTTAATATCATTTTAAAAGATCCATCCAGTCGGTACATGGTCTTTTAATTCTTAAGAGATAGGAAATATGTATGCAGGAATTCAGTTTTTCCAAGCCATTAATGATAAGTGGTTGGTATTCATCGTCAGTAACTTTTACAAGTTGTTTTTTTTTTCTTTTTGTATGATTTTGAAATATTGTATAACCATGCACAGTTTGCGGTGACTGCATTAGCCAGGTGGCCTTGATTCCCCAGGCTCAAGACCCCCCCTGCCCTATACTGCAAGGTACTGCAGGCAGTAGATGACAGTATAACCATTTACAATATCATGATGGTATTGAAAGCCCTTGGATATAAGTAACCCTTTGCTCCATAAGTAAACGCCTGTTGTCATGACAGTGACTGGGTCAGCCCAATCTGTAATGGGTACCAGGAAATTTCTTAGGAAGACAAGATGGCCAACATGAAACTGACTACATGACCCACTGACTGAGTGCCCATTGGTCCATACAAACATGGGTCTAGCACCATATGTCCAATGCACTTATAGCATGTAATAGGGACCTTTACTTTTTTAAATTGTCATTTAATTGTCATAAAGACAATTGTCATTGTCATCCTGTGTTATGTCTTATAATTTAGCTGATTCCAGACCGAAAATTGCTTTATTGTGTTGTTAATTATTTTCTTGATGTGTTTCCTGTCTGGAAATGAGAGCTTTCCTGACCTCACATTCCCAAATTATTAAAATGTGTTTTCTATTTATGAACTTCACTTTGGTAAATCTAACAAACCACATATATACTTCTCTTCAGCGCCTAAAGTTATTCACATTAAAATATGGGCATAACATGAACAAAGAAAACACGCTGTGTGGACTCTATTCAACGAACAATAAACAATTGCTCAAATATATTGAGATGTTAGCAATCAGGCGGTTCCAGCTGGTTTTGTGCAAACAGAAAGAGTTCATGTTACATTTGAAATTGATGTTTGTTGTTTGTCCATCAAGAATGATGATGACCATTCATTTCATCCAGTGGGGTTGAAAGTATGTAGCCGTGGGTTCTAAGATGGCTGATAAGGCCTATTTTGGCTCGAAATGTTCTTTGACAATGTGGACAAAGAATGCTTGACGTTTCTGGAGGAGGATTTCCTGCAGTGGTTTTTCTGTCCAGCCTTTGAAATTACCGTGGGGATGACAGATGTTCCACATTCGAACAATACCTGTGACTTTGTGTTTTAATTGTTTCAGCTTTAGTATTATTCAATTATTCACTTCATATGATATATAACTCTGCAGTATGCACCTGACGAGATGCGGCGAAGTATGCTAGGCAATAAATCGTGCAACATATAGTTTGAGGCGTCTGTGTTTAAATACATATAAATTTTGATTAATTGCATTAAGTGATAAAACACTGACTCAATTACCTAAATAAAACTATTTATTTGTATCTGACATATTTTTCAGGAAATTTGATAAGTCTGCCGTTGATGTGACCTACATTGAAGCGGAATATATCAAAAGCCTTCAGAGGCAGATTTACTTTTTGGAGCTCGAGACAAATTATCTGTATCCTTTTTTAATTCTGGTGATGTCATTATGTACAGTGAGGTGTTTCTTTGCACCTTTTCGGGGTTGTTTTGTTACGTGATCTACATTTCATAGGAAAAATGGCTAGAAAATGTCTAGAAACGGAACTGGCAATATCTAGAAACATCGAGACTTTGTGGGTGAACGTCTGGTTGGGAAAGTGACTGCCAATTCCATCAGGGGTGAACTGTACTGTTCTTAGAGGACTTTTGTGGTGACATTCTGGCGGTGGCATTTTGCATAGTGTGCCGGAGTGGGCCGTTGTTTGTCAAGACTCCTGTTTTTTCCACTTTTCACATGGGGCAGTGAGGAACATTTTATGTGATATTCACTGGCACGGGAACAGAGCATAATGGGGGACGACCCTTTGCTGTGATGTTGGAACCGCGACTAATGACTAATGACTAATTTAAAGCTGTTTTTCGTAAACGTATAGCAGATACTTGGCAGAACATCACTCCCATTATGCCTTGCAAATAAGTTTCTCGATCTTTTTTCCATTTCTCGTGCTTCATGCCCAAGGTGTTTGCAGGGTCCTGTGTCCATCTTTGTGCTGGCTATTCCATGCCTCTTATTCTAGAAACAATTCCTTCCATAAATGTTCCTGCCAAGCCACTGTGATGTTTAATATGGCCAAGGCAGTTCTTATCTATATTGAATTCAGTTTGTCTTGGTCAGTGATATTTAAGTAATTATTGCATGTCTTAGTTTAGTTTAGTTTAGTCAATGGATCAACATCTTGGCACATGGGTGTAATCCATAAGTGTTCCGTTTTACTCCTAACTCAAGCCTGAGTCCGGTGAAACTCAGCTCAGTGCACGAACTCCGTAACACCGGTGAGGATCCTGAAATACTTTGGGTAGATTTTTAACTCGAAATTTTGCCCAGGCAGTACCGATAGGCTACTCTTTTTCGATTTCTAACTGCCAAGGGATTTTTTACGTGCACAACAATACACACGGGCGTCCGATCTCACTACCCTGAGACCAGGGGAAATTTTGTTACTAGAAGTCCACGTGAAAAAATCCCAGCCCTCACCGGGACCTCCAGCACTCAAGGCGGACACCATACCTCGAGCCCACTCAGTTCCTCCCCCCCCCCCCTCCGTATTGCATGTCGAAAGATCTCAACCATGCCACCATCTTTATACTGCACAGGGCGCTGTAAGCTGAATGCACTCATGTTTCTTCACAACCGTTCACTTACCCTTGACAAGCGAGATAGACCTCCAAAGTCCACACCACATCCTACACATCTTTCCTCTTTGCCAGGAAGTGCAGTGCCAGTTCTGGCCAATTTTCCTATTGTACGTTTCTGTTTTCTGTAACTGTTTGTCATTTTTGGTAGTCACTTAGACTAAAGCTGATTTTCATCATCTCATCATTATCATCTTGTCATCTTCATCTCATCATCAGCATCTCATTATCATATCATCATCATCTCATCATGTTCCTCTTGTACCTTGTGGTGTTGAGATGAAGCATAAACAGCGGGAGAGTGCCTGTTTATGGGCTTCATATTTCGAGATCTCCATGGACTCTGTTATACCTTCTGTCCATTGTTTACATGGTTGGCCTCTTCTAGTTCCATTTAGTCTGTTCATTATTGCTTGTTTTGTTACACTGTTAGTTGGTAGCCTAGTTTTATGGCCGAACTATTTAACTTGCTGTTCTCTAAGGAAAGCTGCTTATTTATTTTAAAAGAAGAAACATTCTTTTAACACTTGTATCAGCCGAGAGCAAGCAAGGAAAGCAACCGAAATGCATCCTCAGATGGTGAAAGAAGCTGATAACATGTTGACTCAACTACGAGTAAGTTTCTGTTAATTCTTTTGATGCCAAGCAACGCACCAAATGTTCATTGGTGACTTCAGCATGTACATTTGTCACCATCTCTGCACCCTGTAGTTCTCATTTTGCAGTAATAAATGTAAGGACCAGTAAGAGTTTATGTAACAACTGCCTAGGGCAGAACGAGGGTTGGTGACAATGTTGCCAGATAGAAATAGCTGACCTAGTGGGTTAATGTACTGACTGCCTGGGGCAAAAAAGAGTGGCTAGAATGGAGTGGGTTACTGTACTAACTGTATGGGATGGAACAAAGTGGGTTACTGTATTTGATTGTCTGAGGCTTGGTTACCACCGTTCCTTCCCAGACATTTGCAAGAAATGTCTTAAAATTATCTGGTATTCATGTTCATGAGTTTGAATCACGGTCAGAGCTGTACTAGTCAGAAACATCATCCCGCTTCTGCTGAGGATTGAATTCAGACCACTATCATGGCAGGCAGGTGCACTAACCACTGTGGCAACAGTATTAGACTTCTTCTTCTACACTTTATCTCCCTGTGGAGCATAGATCCTCAACTAAACTATGCCAAGCCATTCTATTCTTATTTCGTTGGCCTAGCTGTTATATCGTTTGCTATCTTCTGCAGCTCCCTCTATGTCCTCCCAATATCAGACCACTGATTGGAAAAACACCTACAACATCATTGAAACTTATACTATACCTTCATAGATTTCACTAAGACCTCTAATCAAGCCTGGCATGAAGGCTTTTGGCATATAATAAGAACATTCAGCTTTGATCTCAACATCATAGAAATCATTGAAGCATTATCGCCGAAGCAACAGAGTACATGCTTTGTGCTCGATACCTTTGACAACAACCAGCGGGGAGAGAATGAAGTGGAGGAGAAGAGGTAGGGGAGAGGGAGGGAAGGAAAAGGAAGAAGAGGGCTGGAGCCAGAAGGGATAGAAGGAAAACGGATAGCGGTGGGAACGATTAGTAGTGTGAATCTTCACGGCTGTTGAACGAGGGGACGGAGCACGTATGGGAATGTCCTGAGTGCAGTGATGTCGGTTCTTAACTCAACTCATTGAAGCACTATATAAAGATGCAAGGCAAAGCTGTCCATATAATCAGTGGCATGGGAGAGTTTGTCAAAACAGTGAGAAAAACACCACCATGGAGCAAGCACAACAGGAGGCCTATCCTGTCCCCCCTTGCTGGAATGTTTTGGTCATTTACCTTCCTGACACCCTCTGGGGGTGAGCTCACTGGGACATGACTCAGGATGTCTTTCTCTTGCCGTGCATTAGTACCCTGTTTTGAGATGTTCGAGTCGTTTTCCCACTTGCCCTACAAATGCACATTGTGCTTGCTCCCAAGCCATACCTCCTTGGGAAGGTGAACTTTGTGCACCCGGTGCTTCGTACCTTCACACATATTCTAGCTGATGACATTGGTTTTATGGCAGGAACAGAATTAGAACTCCAAGGCCTCTCCACAAGATTAAAGAAAATGTAAGCATTGAATTGAATTGAACTTAGCTTACTAAAAAAAAGATAGATACTGGTGAATAGCTAGCTACAAGGAACATGGGACAATCAATACCAAAATAAATGGACAAATGCAAGAAGTGAACCTCTTTAAATGTGTTGGGTTCACTTTATGCAGTGATGGTAGTTCAAGTAAAGAGATAAAAACAAGACTCAAAATGGCCTCATCTGCTATGAAAAGACTGAATCCTATATGGACAAGCAACATCCACTTTCCCATCAATATCAGACTATACAAGTCACTTGTAATATCCATTCTTTTATATTGACGTGAAAGTTGGATGCCTACAGCAGAGACAGAATGTTGAATCTAGGCATTTGAATGCAAGTGCTTTAGAAAATGTGTACACTTACGGCAAGGGAAGCACAAAACAAATTCCCATGTTAAAAATAAAGTAATGCATATACAGGCTATAAGGGATCACTCTTGTCTGTTGTGAAATGTTGAAAGATTACTTGGTTTGGGCATGTCACAAGTCACGACACCCTCTCAAAGGTAGTCCTCTCAAAGGTAGTTGAGGGCAAACAGAGAAGAGGAAGACAGAAAATCCTGGGGTGGTAACACTAAATAGTGGACAGGATGCAGTATTTTCATAGATATGTGTGATGCTGGGGACAGAGAGCCATGAAAGGCTCTGATTACTGATACTTCCATCATGACACTTCTTTGATCCACGTCCAGGGTTGCGGAATGAGATGAGATAATTTAGTGTCTGAACTCCTTACTGTTACTAAAACTCACTCTATCCCAGTTGTTACTGTAACCCATGGGATAGTACTCTTGATCCACGTCCAGGGTTGCGGAATGAGATGAGATAATTTAGTGTCTGAACTCCTTACTGTTACTAAAACTCACTCTATCCCAGTTGTTACTGTAACCCATGGGATAGTACTCTTGATCCACGTCCAGGGTTGCGGAATGAGATGAGATAATTTAGTGTCTGAACTCCTTACTGTTACTAAAACTCACTCTATCCCAGTTGTTACTGTAACCCATGGGATAGTACTCTTGATCCACGTCCAGGGTTGCGGAATGAGATGAGATAATTTAGTGTCTGAACTCCTTACTGTTACTAAAACTCACTCTATCCCAGTTGTTACTGTAACCCATGGGATAGTACTCTTGATCCACGTCCAGGGTTGCGGAATGAGATGAGATAATTTAGTGTCTGAACTCCTTACTGTTACTAAAACTCACTCTATCCTAGTTGTTACTGTAACCCATGGGGTAGTACTCTTGATCCACGTCCAGGGTTGCGGAATGAGATGAGATAATTTAGTGTCTGAACTCCTTACTGTTACTAAAACTCACTCTATCCCAGTTGTTACTGTAACCCACTGTATCCCAGTTGTTACTGTAACCCACTGTATCCCAGTTGTTACTGTAACCCAATCTATCCCAGCTGTTACTTTTACCCACTGTATCCCAGCTGTTGCTGTAACCCACTGTATCTCAGCTGTTACTGTAACCCACTGATTCCCAGCTGTTACTTTAACCCACTGTATCCCAGTTGGTACTGTAACCCACTCTATCCCAGCTGTTACTGTAACCCACTCTTTCCCAGCGATTACTTTAATCTACTGTATCTCAGCTATTACTTTAACCCACTGAATCCCGACTTACTTTAACTCAATCTATCCCAGTTTTTACTGTAACCCACTGTATCCTAGCTGTTACTTTAACCCATTCTATCCCAGCTGTTACTTTAATCCACTGTGTCCCAGCTGTTACCTTATCCCACTGTATCCCAGCTGTTACTTTACCCCATTCTATCCTAGCTGTTACTTTATTCCACTGTATCCCAGCTGTTACCTTATCCCACTGTATCCCAGCCATTACTTTAATCCATTCTATCCCAGCTGTTACTTTAACCCATTCTATCCCAGCTGTTACTTTTACCCACTCTATCCCAGTTGTTACTATAAACCACTGTATCCTAGCTGTTACTTTAACCCATTCTATCCCAGCTGAAACTTTAACCCATTCTATCCCAGCGGTTACTTTACCCATTCTATCCCAGCTGTTACCTTATCCCACTGTATCCCAGCTGTTACTTTAACCCATTCTATCACAGCTGTTACTTTAACCCATTCTATCCCAGCTGTTACTTTAATCCACTGTATCCCAGCTGTTACTTTAACGCATTCTATCCCATTTGTTACTTTTACCAATTATTTCCCAGCTGTTATTTTAACACAATCTGTCCCAGTTGTTACTTTTACCCACTCTATCCCAGCTGTTACTTTAACCCACTGTATCCCAACTGTCACTTTTACCCACTCTATCCCAGTTGTTAATTTAACTCACTCCATCCCATTTGGCACTTTAACCCACTCACTTTAACCGATTGTATCTCAGTTTACTTTTTTAACAACCTCTCAGAACAGATTTGTTTAATTTTATATGTTAACTTCTCAGGAGATGCAGGCTGAGATTGACAAGATAAACATGGAAATCCAGCATAAAGACTCCCAGATAAACATGCAGACTTCAGAAAAAGAACGAATTGAAGAAGTATTGCACTTGGAGCAAGGTCAGTTTTACTCATTCCGTATATAACACCTCATGAAAGGTGTATGGTCTCCTACCTGTGTTTAACACCCTTTTAACTCATTCTTTACTCAGTTGTTCACCATAGGCAAAGCATCTAGTCTTGAGAAACAACAGTGGAGGATAAACTCTATGGACCATTAAAAAAGGACAGTGAAATTCATGCCAGAGACAACCTTGCAGATATAGACACATTTAAAGTGCATGAAATAAGAAGAAGAGGAAGTAGAAGATGAAGCAGGAAGCAGTTCACAGGAATTTCAAAAGGGGTCTCCATGACACAGTTGTCAAGACGTCTGCCACATGCTCTAGAAATCATGGGTTTGGTTTTTTTAGACTGCGATATTGAGACCATTAGCATATTTTTTCTAGAGACCCTACAGGGGTCATCTCTGGAACTACAGACTTTGTTCAGTGCTCTGGGCAGGCAGCTTTACATCCTAGTATTATTATTTTTAAATAATATTGACCTAGGATAAATATCAGTTTTTAGGTCTAGTGCTCCTTGTTCCATTTAAGGAGTGAATCACCAAAAACAGAAAGTGAAACAGGTCAGTTATACAAGAACACCATCACAAGTTGTGTGTAGAATTTATTATATTGCTCCTTGAGAGAAAATCGCTGCCAATCGCATTGCATGGAGGGCAAAGGTCAGAAATGGGATTAAAGACAAAGGAGAAAATTACTTTAGATAGGCCCACAACAGTAAAAAGATCAAAACAAGACTCAAAATCGCGTCATCTGCTATGAAAAGGCTGAATCCTATAT
Organism: Cepaea nemoralis; assembly: GCA_014155875.1. Taxonomy (NCBI): domain Eukaryota; kingdom Metazoa; phylum Mollusca; class Gastropoda; order Stylommatophora; family Helicidae; genus Cepaea; species Cepaea nemoralis. Next base: position 115,589 of record JACEFZ010002442.1, on the reverse strand, counting down.
GGAAAATCAATGTAGAACTAGAACTGAGCGTATGAGATGTCAGATGGTACATCGTGGTGGAAATGACCATGTATTCATATGCATCCATTGTGGGTGAACATTTACAGTGTGAATTGGATCTGATCAGTCACATTCACTACCACCATGGGTTGTAGTTATTATGTTTTTTAAGCACAATGTAGCCAACTATTGTCAATCAAGATGGCAAGGTGCCCCAGTAAGTAAATGACAATATATAGTATAGTACAGCACAGCATAGCAAGGTATAGCATAGCATAGCATAGCATAGCATAATAAGGTATAGCATAATGTAGCGTAGCAAGGTATAGCATAATGTAGCGTAGCAAACTCGCATAATGTATTCTAAACTTACTTCCAGAGAATCGTCAAAGGGAGAAAACTTTGCTGACAGAAGAGCTAGTTACCATGAAGAAAGAAAAGGACCGACTTGAAAGAGAGCTTGCTAGAAAAAATCATGAGATTTCAGACATTAAAGATGAACTTGACAGGTCAGCACAAGACCTGAACAATGCAGAAGTGAAGATTAATACTCTCAAAGCACAGGTAAAACAATCTACTTGATTCTTGTAAAGAAAGTTAATTTTTAGTGATTTCAGAGTGAAGGCAATGCGATGAATATTAACACCATAAATATTTTACTCTGGGTACCAAGAATATTTTGGGAATAAAAGGTGGCAGGTGAGATACTGACCTCACCACCAGCCGAATGTTGACAGGTCTCTAAAAATATGAGTTTAATACTATAAGCCTTATGTGACAAGGGTCATGTGCTTTACTTGTCACTATTGTATTATATTCAAGTCCATCGATAATGAAATACCTAAAGTCTATGGAGGAGCTGATTTAAGTCAAGAATCAACATCACAGCACTCGGCACATTCCCATATGTGCTCTGTCCTCATATTCAACAGTCAGCGAAGAGCCCCAATATTATCAGAATCCACACATCTTGAAGTGTACTAGAGTCAAACCAGCTCCAGACATCAAAATCCACATATCTTGAAGTGTTCTAGAGCCAAACCATCTCCAGACACCCGAATCCACACATCCTGAATGGTACTATAGTCAAACCATCTCCAGACATCAGAATCCACACATCCTGAATGGTACTATAGTCAAACCATCTCCAGACATCAGAATCCACACATCCTTAATGGTACTATAGTCAAACCATCTCCAGACATCAGAATACACACATCCTGAAGTGTACTAGAACCAAACCATCTCCAGACATCTGAATCCACACATCTTGAAATGTCCTAGAGCCAGACCATCTCCAGACACCCGAATCCACACATCCTGAAGTGTACTAGATCCAAAACCATCTCCAGACATCAGAATGCACACATCCTGAAGTGTGTTGGAACCAAACCATCTCCCGACATCAGAATCCACACAAATTGAAGTGTCCTAGAGTGAGACCATCTCCAGACATCCGAATCTACACATCCTGAAGTGTAATTAATCATTAGTCGCACTTCCAACTTCACGGCAAAGGGTCACTCCTGCCAGTAACCTTCTGCTGGCTCGGTGTCTTAGGTTAGATTGACAGATTTGACAGGAACATCACTCATTACGTTAAACATAAGACAATACTGACGTCCTTGGTACTCTTCATTTATTATAAGCAAATGTCACAGCAGAACATGATCACAATTTCCCGGATATGTGGGAGGGCATGTGATAAATCATAATAAATATATGTAGACATCCATTTCTGCCGTATAAGATTAATTCATTAGAAGAGTTGACAATCGTTTCAATACCGCTAATGTTCGATAGAATACACAGATGTCATTCTGACTAACTAAGGCCAACTTACACCCTGGTCTTGGCTTCTGGAGTGCGGTGTCGCTGGGCTGCCGTTGAGTTGAGTTGAGTCAAGAACCGACATCACTGCACTCAGGACATTCCCATATGTGCTCCGTCTCCTCATTCATCAGCCAGTGAAGAGTCATACTACTAATCGTTCTCACCGCTATCTGATTAAAAGTTCTCCTGGTCTTCCCTCTCAGTTTTGAGATTCTTCCAGAACCCCTGCCGATCCCCCGCAATCTCATTCTTTCCACATATGGGTTCTCAATCTGTTCCTCCGCCTTCTCCACCTGGTCCCACAAGCACACGACCACCTCCCCCTTGTCCATAGGCAAAATTCCACCAAGAGGTGCATTCCCTGCTAGCCTATCAGCCTGTTCACTCCCCCGTACCCCCGAATGGCCAGGGCAAAATATCCATACAATTCTCACGATCTGTGACCTCTGAAGCGACGAGAGCCATTCCACTCGAAACATTCCTTTCTCCACCTTGCGAAGCATACTATTTGAATCTGTAATGAATACAACGTGTGTTGCAGTAGTCTCCTCTAGCCACCGGAATGCCGCTGTTACTGCCTTTACCTCCATTCTCATGCTGGAGGTCGTAGTCTCATATGCCAGGCTCTCCTTTTTCAAGACTTGCCCATTAGCCTTTGCAATAAAGCCCCAGCCACTACGTCTGTTTCTCACCACTGATCCATCGGTGTAGATAACTATGTCACCTTGATGTGTGTTGCACTGGATCAGCTGTTGCACTTCAAACTCAGTGCGGCCCGTTGCCCATTCTCTGCACTCATGACCCAGTTACATCAGTGAAACGTAAAAAAACTCTCCGCTGGGCCATTACTTAGCCGTATTCACTTAGTAACGCATCTCTGCTTCTTGATGGATAATCTAGACACAATTGACTTTAATGATTCTTCACAGCTGAAACACATTGATAATTCTTTCTAGTTGAAACATTTTGACATCGTGTCTTTGTCCAAATCCCTGACCTAACTGATTCGAATGACTAGAAGGTTTGCTCTCGTGATCTTCGCTATTCCAATCACGTGATATGCAATCTTTCTGAGTTTCCCTTCTTTTTCGTGATTAATCATCACTACCTCTTAAAGGTCTAGACTTCACTCGTTTTTCTAGTGCTTACCCGTTAACTGGCATTACTCAAATTACACTCGCTTTTTCTTCACTACCCCTGTACTGTACCCATTCTACTAATATGCAGGGCTAGTACTGTAGACCCTGTGTTACTACATGGCAGCTCCATTGTGCTCTGTTCCTGTGGCAGTGAATATCACAAAAATACTCCTCACTGCCCCATGTGAAAAATGGAACAAACAGCAGTACCAACAAACCAACAGCACGCATAGGCAAGTACAAGCATAAGGTCGCTGCCAAAAAGCCAACACAGCAGTCCACCACAAAAATTACAGTTCATTGTTGATGGAAGTGGCAGTCACTAGAAAAGCAGAAGCTTTACACACATTACTGCCTAATGCAAAACTAGCTAGTTTAGCAAACGCCCGCCACCATTTTCTGATCATGCAGTTCATAATACAGATGTAAAAGCACTGCACACAAAAGTGTACTAGAGCCAGAGCATCTCCAAATGTATTATTCACAAGTGAATCCTGTCTTCACAAGCTGGGTAGGCATACCCTAGTTCACCCACGCCTGGTTTAGCCAGCCTCTCACAGCTGTTGCCCAGGGGGTGGCCGCTGTCGCATGCCGACAGCTACTAAGAGCCTTAGGCGTGAGCTGGATGTCAGGCTTGGACCAGTGGGGGATGGATCCTGAAGAGGATATGATTGTCATTCTTACCAAAGGTACTATCAATGCCTGACACCCCATACCCCCCAAGTACTAATAAAATATGTCATTTTCAGTATGGAAAGTAACCAACTTTTGAAAGTTTTGTTTCAAATTTGTGTCACAAGTTGATAATGAAAATGACGTGAAATTGAATGTGCCGCTGTGTTTTCTTATATGTCAGACATTGGTGCAAAACTAATTTTGTGCTTGTGGTCTTCAATCTGTTTTCATGTTAACGCTTGGTTATGAAGATTCTCATTTTTTTAATTTTGAGGCCTAAAAATAAATTCAAGAAAATGTTATACTGCAGCAGAAAAGCTCTTAATGGTAAAATATGCAGAATCTAATGGCAATCGGGTAATAAGTCAACATTTTTCTGTTTACAAGTCCAACAGTCAATTATAGTGAAAAAACAAAAGCACTGCAAGTGTTGCCTGGTAAGAAAAAGGTGAATTATGGGTCAGCACCAGTTGTTGACTTCCCATCCTTGACTTGGGGACATACATTACAAGAACCTCTAAAATCAGGAAAAGATGTATCTTATTGCTTTAGTTTATGTTGTGTGATTTCTGCAGTATGTACCTGACGAGGTGCAGTGAAATATGCCAGGCATAAATTGTGCAGTATTTTGTTTGTATCTTCATTATTAAAATGTTTTTTTTTAAATCAAGTCTTGGAAAATTATTGCGTGCATTGTACACTGTCAACGTCTCGAATAGTTTGTGTAGCGGGTTCAGACAGGCAGACGTACATGAACAGATAAGTCGTGAACAAACATGTACATAGTCAAATATTTTTATGAGAAAAGATCATTACGACACTACTCGCATATCTAGTTTACACAACTCGCACAGCTGTCAGCAATACTCTTGCGAGTTCACATAGGTTCACGTAATCGTGATTCAGCACACACACAGAATAAAACCCACATCCTGAAGTGTACAAGAGCCAAACCATCTCCAGACATCAGAATCACACATCCTGAAGTGTACTATAGTCAAACCATCTCCAGACATCAGAATCCACACATCCTGAAGTGTACAAGAGCCAAACCATCTCTAGACATCTGAATCCACATATCTTGAAGTGTACTAGAACCAAACCATCTCCAGACATCAGAATCACACATCCTGAAGTGTACAAGAGTCAAACCAGCTCCAGACATCAGAATCACACATCCTGAAGTGTACTATAGTCAAACCAGCTCCAGACATCAGAATCATACATCCTGAAGTGTACTATAGTCAAACCAGCTCCAGACATCAGAATCCACACATCCTGAAGTGTACTATAGTCAAACCAGCTCCAGACATCAGAATCACACATCCTGAAGTGTACAAGAGCCTAACCATCTCCAGACATCTGAATCCACATATCTTGAAGTGTACTAGAGCCAAACTATCTCCAGACATCAGAATTACACATCCTGAAGTGTACTATAGTCAAACCAGCTCCAGACATCAGAATCCACACATCCTGAAGTGTACTAGAGCCAAACCATCTCCAGACATCAGAATCACACATCCTGAAGTGTACTATAGTCAAACCAGCTCCAGACATCAGAATCACACATCCTGAAGTGTACTAGAGCCAAACCAGCTCCAGACATCAGAATCACACATCCTGAAGTGTACAAGAGCCAAACCATCTCCAGACATCAGAATCACACATCCTGAAGTGTACAAGAGCCAAACCAGCTCCAGACATCAGAATCACACATTCTGAAGTGTACAAGAGCCAAACCAGCTCCAGACATCAGATTCACACATCCTGAAGTGTACTATAGTCAAACCATCTCCAGACATCAGAATCACACATCCTGAAGTGTACTAGAGCCAAACCATCTCCAGACATCAGAATCACACATCCTGAAGTGTACTATAGTCAAACCATCTCCAGACATCAGAATCCACACATCCTGAAGTGTTCAAGAGCCAAACCATCTCCAGACATCAGAATCACACATCCTGACGTGTACTATAGTCAAACCAGCTCCAGACATCAGAATGACACATTCTGAAGTGTACAAGAGCCAAACCAGCTCCAGACATCAGAATCACACATCCTGAAGTGTACTATAGTCAAACCATCTCCAGACATCAGAATCACACATCCTGAAGTGTACTAGAGCCAAACCATCTCCAGACATCAGAATCACACATCCTGAAGTGTACAAGAGTCAAACCAGCTCCAGACATCAGAATCACACATCCTGAAGTGTACTATAGTCAAACCAGCTCCAGACATCAGAATCCACACATCCTGAAGTGTACTATAGTCAAACCATCTCCAGACATCAGAATCCACACATCCTGAAGTGTACAAGAGCCAAACCATCTCTAGACATCTGAATCCACATATCTTGAAGTGTACTAGAACCAAACCATCTCCAGACATCTGAATCCACACATCTTGAAGTGTACTAGAGCCTAACCATCTCCAGACATCTGAATCCACATATCTTGAAGTGTACTAGAGCCAAACCATCTCCAGACATCAGAATCCACACATCCTGAAGTGTACTATAGTCAAACCATCTCCAGACATCAGAATCCACACATCCTGAAGTGTACAAGAGCCAAACCATCTCTAGACATCTGAATCCACATATCTTGAAGTGTACTAGAACCAAACCATCTCCAGACATCTGAATCCACACATCTTGAAGTGTACTAGAGCCAAACCATTTCCAGACATCAGAATCCACACATCCTGAAGTTTACTAGAACCAAACCATCTCCAGACATCAAAGTCCACACATCTTGAAGTGTATTAGAGCCAAACCATCTCCAGACATCAGAATCTACACATTCTGAAGTGTACTATACTTGCAGTTGCAACTTCACTGCAAAGCATCACCCATTATGCTCTGTTCCTGTGCCAGTGCATATCACACAAAATGCTCCTCACTGTCCCATATGAAAAGTGGAACTAACAGCAGTACCAACAAACCAACAGTATACACAGGCAAGTACATGCATACGGCCACCGCCAGAATGCCAACACAACAGTCCGCCATGAAAATTACAGTTCATTGTCAATGGAAGTGGCATTCACTAGAAAAGCAAAAGCTTCACACACATTGCTGCAAAATGCAAAACTAACTAGTTCAGCAACCAGCTGCCGCCATTTTCTGAACATGCAGTTCATAAAACAGTTGTAAAAGTACTCCACACGAAAGTGTACTAGTGCCAGAGCATCTCCAAATGTATTATACGCAAGTATTAATAAAATATGTCATTTTCAGTATCGAAAGTAATCAAATTTGGAAAGCTTCGTTTCAAATTTGTGTCACAATTTGATAATGAAAATGGCATGAAATTGAATGTGCTGCTGTGTTTTCTTATGTCAGACATTGGTGCAAAATGCATTTTGCACTCGTGGTCTTCAATATGTTTTTATGTTAAGCTTGGTTGCGAAGATTCTCATTTTTTAAATTTTGAGGCCTAAATATACATTCTAGAAAATGTTATACAGCAGCAGACAAGCTCTTAATGGTAAAATATGCAAAATCTAATGACAATTGGGCAATAAGTCAACATTTTTCCATTAACAAGTCCAACATTCAATTATGGTGAAAAAACAAAGGCACTGCAAGTGTTGCCTGGTATGAAAAAGGTGAATCATGGGTCACCACCAGATGTTGACTTTTCATCCTTGAGTTGGCGACATACATTACAAGAACCTCTAAAATCAGGAAAAGATTTATCTTCTTGCTTTTGTTTATGTTGTGTGATTTCTGTGGTATGTACCTGACGACGAGATGTGGTGAAATATGCCAGGCAATAAATTGTGCAGTATTTTGTTTGTTCTTCATCATTAAAATGTTTCTTTAAAATCAAATCTTGGAAAATTATTGTGTGTATTGTACATGCATTTCCATTTACCAGAACATTTTAGGCTAAAGCCATGTGCAATATGATAATGTTTTAAAACTGTAAAATGTAATCTGTATCTGTCACCAGCTTGAGCAGAGAATAGAACAGCACAACATGACTCAGGCGGCCCTCGATGAAAAGAGGACACAACTCCTAACTACTGAGGCCCAGTTCAGAGAATTAGAGGAAAAGTTCATTTCTGGCACGATCAGCTGTCAAGGACAAACTTGAATGACGACCTAAGGGTGAACAATTCATACATGTGCTGTTTTTGTATATTGTTCTTTCCTCCCCTAGCCATCCTCTTTCTTGTCTTCTTCTTCTCTTCCTCCTCTTCTCTTTCTTCACCTTCTCCTTCTTTTTCTTTTCATTATTCTTTTCCTCCTCTTCCTCCTTCTTCTATCCCATAACATTGTAATGACAGTTTTGCTACTAAGTGACTTATGTGAATGCTCATGTTGTGATAATTATAGGATGCATCTATTTGATCATGAATCTTCTTTATTACATACATAATGTCTGTCAAGAATAGTTAATTCTGGTTATTGCTTATCCACAATATAACTGGTTTTGTTACATGTCATTAGCATTAGCTTCTTCTTCTTCTTCAGCATTCCGAGCCATTCAGGTTCTTTGCTGCAGATACAATCCGTCTCCATTCGTCTCTCTGGTTGACCTTCTCTTGCCAGTCGTTGATTCCAAGTGCTTGTAGGTCTGTATATATATATGATCTCTCCACCGATTAGCATTAGCAGTAAAAGAAATATAGGAAACCTGAAACACACATCAAGAAGATATATTATTTTTCTCCTCCTCCTCTTCAACCTTTTCTTCACCTTCTTATTCCTCATCCTTTTCACCTTTTTCTTCCTCGACTTCTTCTTCTCTTCCTGCTCCACCTCTTCCTTCTTCTTCTTATCTTCCTCATTTCATTTTTCTTCTTCTCCTCCTCCTTATCCTCGTCTGTTTCCTCTTCTACTATGTGTTCTTCTTCTTCTCCTCCTCCCTCTTCTTTTCTTCCTCCTCCTCCCCTTCTTCATCTCGTCCTCTTCCTCCTTCTTCTTCTCTGCCTCTCCCTTCTTATATCCTAAAACATAATGACTATTTTGCTACTAAATGAATTATGTGAATGCACATGTTGCGATCATTATGGATGCATCTATTCGATCATAACTGTTCTCTGTCATATACATGACGTCCATAAGAAACAGATACATTCTGGTTACCGGTTTTCCATAATGTAACTGCCGGTCTCTCTGGCCGAGGGGTTACAACACTTTCTCCGTAATCCCGTTTATCATGCAGAGTCTTGTAGCGGGCAATTGCTGGGAGCGGTTCGACCCCCGCTGGTGACTTGCGGGATAACTGAGCTGGCTGCTCAGAAAGCAATGGCAAACTACTGAGTGTAATCTTGCCAAGAAATCAACAGATAGCTGAAAGATGCTGCCGTTGACAGCGATGTCCTGTAAAGGATATACGGGAAAAAAAAGAAAAAAAAATAATGTGACTGTTTTTGTAAATATCTAATGTTTTTTTGTTTTTTTGCATATCCTTTTTACAGACATTGCTGTCAGCACCAGCATTTTACTGCTGTTGTTGATGTCATGACAAGTTTACGTTCGGTAGTTTGCCTTTGCTTTCTGAACGACCGGCTCCCATACCAATTCATTAAAATCCAGCACAATGCAGTCTGCTGCCAAATCATGCGCAGCTGTGTTTCAAACGTGGGTAAGTAGGATTACGAACCGAATCCATAACCCCTTTGCCACGGAGACCGGCTATATCTCATTAATATTTTTAAAAATATAGAAAGACTGAAACACACATCAAGAAGATATGTTGTTTTTTCTCCTCCTTCTCATCCTTGCCTTCTTCCTCTTCTTCTGCTGCATCTTCTTCTCCTAATTCTTCTTCTTCTCCTCCCCTCTCTTCTTCTAAGAGTAAAAGAAATACAGGAAGACTTAAACATCAAGACCATAACAAGAGACAGAAATATATAATGTGGGAAATACATACAACAAAGTGAAAAGGGGCTGTCCAGATATGGTATAGATCAACTGGCACTTAGTGGGTCAAGCCGGCCACCTTTGCTTCCCAGGACTTCTCCTGGAACCCATTTAAGGCTGGGTCAACCTGGGAACCCAGGTCGGTTTTTAAAATCATCATCATCATGTGCCATGCTGATAAGCATGGGCGGTCTTCTTTTGTCATCTCACACGATCACCAGAGTTGTGGATCAGCTCAGTGTTCTTGTCTCGACCATACCACGTGACGAAACCATCCAGGTATTTACTTCTCTGTCTTCCCCTTGTTTTTTTCCCCCTCAATCTTGCCAGTTGTCACCAAGTTCTCCAATTTCTTCTTTTAAAATATGCCCGACTAAAAGAGGGCGGGTGGGCAAGCGGGCTAGCCACTGTACTATCACGGCTTCCAACATGTACCAATGAATATCTCTGCCATACACTAATTGGTATTCTTAACATGTACGTGGGGGATTCAAATGAAAACCTTTAAAAGTGCGATAGAAATTACAATAACCATGCCATTGTCTTGTAACCTGTCAATATTGCTGTTAAGGATGTAAAGAGTGTTAAGCATATGACATCATGGTGCAGATGAACATGTTGATATCATAAGGATAGTTTAAAGATGGCCGCCTAACTTTTGACATGGGGAGCAGCCTTCTATTATCCTTCTTTTTTTTTTAAATCAGTGATGGGGTGAAACCTATAGAAATTCATTGGTGAATTGAGGTCCAGTATGGTGATGCATGACTGTTAGTCCAGCAAGTGTATAAGTGGAGTTAGAAATTTCAAAATGGTGTGACTTCTGTGACAGACTGTTCATGACCTGGTCAGGCACACTGAGTAATGACCCCAGAGTCGATTTTTTTTTTTACAGTAATCTTTATCGGCGCTGGAGGACTTGCATTGAACACAGTGGTGACTACATTGAAAAATGATATATTTGTTCTTTACTTTTTCATAATATATTCATACCACACCAAAAAAACACAATTAAGGTTTTCATTTGAAGCCCTCTCAAACTAAGGAAATATTGAAAACGTGTACTGAGAAATTACCGTAACAATATTAAGAAATATTCCAAGAGTGGCCAAAAAAGCATGTACTTTGTTTCTTTCATTAGAATGAGATTCGCATGTTGCATCAAAAACTTACTGAAACAGAGCTTGAAGCTGACAAGGACAGATTCCTCCGAGACAAAGTTGCAGACGATATAGCCAGTATTGTTCAAGAGAATTCTGCCCTGAATCAACAGCTTGTTGAGTTAAAAAGGCAGCTAGAAAGAGTAAGTATTGTACTCTTACATTTCTCTTAGAAAGTAGGTTTTTCTTAATTTGTTACATTTATTGTTAATTCAAATAAAGTCATATTATGTACTTGAAAATGTCTTTCTTAATTATGTGAAGAAGTTACAACCTGGCATATTGGGATATGGTTGTATCATATCTCATATTTATGGTTATGGCCATACAGTAGGTGGATTAGACCGTGGGGTCAGACCCCCATGAATAAAAGCCACCAAAAACCTGAGTTCAACATGCAACATATACAATATGAGTATAAATACAGCCAAAACCTGAAGTAATGCAAGTTTGCAGATCTCCTGGTCCACTAAGTATACAGATAAATGACACATCTCTGAAACAAGTTAAAGAATTCAAATATCTTGGAAGTATGATCACTGAAGATGGTAGATTGGACAGATAAATCAAAATCAGATGTCAAAAAGCAGGTTTGCTTATACATCAACTATCACCCTTACTGAAATATCCAAATATACCCATGTCCGCAAACGACAGATAATAAATAATATATTCACACCAACTCTATGCTACCAATGTCAAACTTGGACATTATCCAAATAACACTTACACAAAATCAACACCTGTGAGATTAGATGTTTGGGGAGAGCTGCCAACTTAACTGTCTGAGACTGAGTAAGAAATGATGTTATCAGACAGACAGTGGGATCACCTTGTGCCACAATTATAGAAAGACAGAAGATCAAATGGTTTGGCTATCTTGTTAGAATGCAAAACCATCAACTGGTCCTACATCAAAGAACATCTGTGATGAGAGCAAGAGGATGCCTGAGAAGAAAATGGATTGACAACATCAAAGACATTCTACACACACATGGAATGACATTATCCAGTGTAACCCATCGGGCACTGGAACACCAATTATTCCACACCACTATGCTTGATGGGAAAAGTGGAAGATGATGATGATGATGATGATAATGATAATTATGATGATGATCCATGCAGCCAATAGAGAAATGATCCCACACGGGAGCATTTCTCACAAGAATTCTCAAACAGAGCAGTTAACACCAAGATAAGAATAAAAGTTTACCTTAGGAAGCTGTTGAAGATTAAATGGCAAGACAAGATCCCAGACACTAAAGTTCTTGAAAGAGCGTCCATGCCCAGCATCCACATTCTACTAATAAAGAATCAGATTTGCTGGGCTGGTCATTTAACTCGCATGCCAGATCACAGGCTCCCTAAACAAATTTTTTACGGCAAGCTGCATTTAGGTCAACGCTCCCAAGGCGGCCAGAGGAAACGCTTTAAAGACACTGAAAATCTCATTAAAAGCTTTTGAAATTTATCTTGACACCTAGGAGACTGCTACTAAAGACCAAAATTTGTGGTGTACATCATTACACAAGGGTGCAGTCACTTGTGAAGCAACCAGGACGTTGCCAGTAGTGGGTTGTGCTCAATATTTAAATTTCAAATCCCGAAACAACCACATAATCAATTGATTATTGCTCACTGGATTTAGGAGGCCTGGTGTTCCTTGCCAGTGAGAAGTCCTGATCGTTCGGGTCCCATCGATTGATGGACGTCGGTCGCGGCGATTGGGCGATCTTGAGCATAGCCTACGATGGGTAGTGTTGTGATATTCTGTTGTGATCATTTGGTGTGTCCAGTGTGTGCCGCGTGGTTACACACCCGCTTCACACGCGTGATCCGGGACTGTTTCCGGATCCGGTCAGGGATATGCACTACTGACGAGCTCAAATGAGGGCGAAACTCGAGTATAATGCTTCCATATTGGCGTGGATAGGCCTTAGGTTCATACCAGAATGCGATCGACGTTGCCATTAGTGGGTTGTGCTCAATATTTAAATTTCAAATCCCGAAACAACCGCATAATCAATTCTAATTGTCCCTAATCTATTAAATTGAATACTCTGAGACATTTAGGTGGCAACGAGTTCTAAGTGGTTGCCAAATGGACATATCTGGTCTAGCAAGTTCATTAGATGGAAAGTCAAACCCAGCCACTCCATAGTCAATGGTTTTCCAGGGTTAGTGCTCTGTATGGTTTTCCCAGGCTGGTACTCTGTATGGTTTTCCAGGGTATTGCTCTGTATGGTTTTCCCACGTTGGTGCTCTATATGGTTTTCCATAATCAGTGCACTGTTTGGTTTTCCTTGATCAGTGCACTCTATGGTTTTCCATGATCAGTGCACTGTATGGTTTTCTATGATCAGTGCACTGTTTGGTTTTCCTTGATCAGTGCTCTCTATGGTTTTCCATGATCAGTGCACTGTATGGTTTTCCATGATCAGTGCACTCTATGGTTTTCCATGATCAGTGTTCTCTATGGTTTTCCATGATCAGTGCACTGTATGGTTTTCCATGATCAGTGCACTTTATGGTTTTCCATGATCAGTGCACTCTATGGTTTTCCATGATCAGTGCACTGTATGGTTTTCCAGGATCAGTGCACTCTATGGTTTTCCATTATCAGTGCTCTCTATGGTTTTCCATGATCAGTACACTGTATGGTTTTCCATGATCAGTGCACTTTATGGTTTTCCAGGATCAGTGCACTCTATGGTTTTCCATGATCAGTGCACTGTATGGTTTTCCATGATCAGTGCACTGTATGGTTTTCCATGATCAGTGCACTCTATGGTTTTCCATGATCAGTGCACTGTATGGTTTTCCATGATCAGTGCACTGTATGGTTTTCCATGATCAGTGCTCTGTATGGTTTTCCATGATCAGTGCTCTCTATGGTTTTCCATGATCAGTGCACTCTATGGTTTTCCATGATCAGTGCACTGTAAGGTTTTCCATGATCAGTGCACTGTATGGTTTTCCAGGATCAGTGCACTGTATGGTTTTCCAGGATCAGTGCACTGTATGGTTTTCCATGATCAGTGCACTGTATGGTTTTCCATGATCAGTGCACTCTATGGTTTTCCATGATCAGTGCACTGTATGGTTTTCCATGATCAGTGCACTGTATGGTTTTCCATTATCAGTGCTCTCTATGGTTTTCCAGGATCAGTGCACTGTATGGTTTTCCATGATCAGTGCTCTCTATGGTTTTCCAGGATCAGTGCACTGTATGGTTTTCCATGATCAGTGCACTGTATGGTTTTCCAGGATCAGTGCACTGTATGGTTTTCCAGGATCAGTGCACTCTATGGTTTTCCATGATCAGTGCTCTCTATGGTTTTCCAGGATCAGTGCACTGTATGGTTTTCCATGATCAGTGCACTGTATGGTTTTCCAGGATCAGTGCTCTCTATGGTTTTCCAGGATCAGTGCTCTGTTTGGTTTTCCAGGATCAGTGCTCTGTATGGTTTTCCAAGGTTGGTGCTCTGTATGGTTTTCCCAGGTTGGTGCTCTGTATGGTTTTCCATGATCAGTGCTCTGTATGGTTTTCCATTATCAGTGCTCTCTATGGTTTTCCAGGATCAGTGCACTGTATGGTTTTCCATGATCAGTGCTCTCTATGGTTTTCCAGGATCAGTGCACTGTATGGTTTTCCAGGATCAGTGCACTGTATGGTTTTCCAGGATCAGTGCACTCTATGGTTTTCCATGATCAGTGCTCTCTACGGTTTTCCAGGATCAGTGCACTGTATGGTTTTCCATGATCAGTGCACTGTATGGTTTTCCAGGATCAGTGCTCTCTATGGTTTTCCAGGATCAGTGCACTGTTTGGTTTTCCAGGATCAGTGCTCTGTATGGTTTTCCAAGGTTGGTGCTCTGTATGGTTTTCCGAGGTTGGTGCTCTGTATGGTTTTCCAAGATCGGTGCTATGTATGGTTTTCCCAGTTGGTGCTCTATACCAAATGGCACTTCATGGGTGTTATTGTTATTGTCCCTTAACTCAATCCTGTCCTGCTCTGCAGAAGGAGACTAAGCCACCAGGGATAAAACTCAGTGCAATGAAGTCAATCCTCCTTTCTTGAAGCCTTTTAAACATGTAAACGTAATTCAATTTAAACTGAACGATGACGCAAACTGAAATTTCATACGATTGTTTCTAGGAGAAGGATCTTCGAGAGTCTGTTGTCCAGCGCCACTCAAAAAGCCTAGCTGAATTAACAACGCTGAAGGAAGAACTGACTGAGAATGAGATTCTGAGAAATCGTTTAATGCAAGAGAGAGAGACAACCAGGCAATACTGGGAACAGGTAAGCATCGAAGCAGTGAAGGTGGCTGCATTGAAGGTCAAGGTAGTCTAATAGTAGATAGTGCTGGTGAGGATAGTCTTGGGTCTTCACTTATTCTAGGTCGTGAGATATAGGTTTGGGTGACCAGTTGTTTTCCTCATGACTTTGTCTTCCCAAAATCTGTCCTCAATATTGTCTGGCATCCATTTTTTTAATGGAGTTATGAATGCAATTCCTAATCCTGCATACTGTGTTCAAAACACAGCTGCGATTTCGAAGAAATCTTTAGAATTTTGGAAGAAATCCGCCTTGCGTTGGTTTCCATACAAAGGTATGAGTGCCAGTCGTTCAGAAAGCAATGGGAAACTACTGAACATAAACTTGCCAAGAAATCACAAAACAGCCAAAAAATGCTGGGGTTGACTACAACATCCTGTAAAGGATATGCAACTAACTTTAATCCATCATTATCAGACTGTCAAATCCAGAGTTGTACCATTTGGGACAAATAATCCCGCCTCTAGTGGGGATTGATCCTGGACTACTGTCTTGGCAGACAAGTGTGCAAACCACTATGCCACCGCAGTCATCAGTCATAAATATACCCATGTAATAGAACAGTGACAGAGCTTACTTAGCTCACAGTTAGTATATGTTATTGTAACTAAACAGGCTAAAATGTTCTTTAAAGGAGTTAATTGCATATCCTTTTTTACAGGATGTTGCTGTCACCCCAGCATTTATAGGCTTTTTGTGATTTACTAGGCAATTTTACTTTCATTAGTTTATCATTGGGCATCGATATGATTGAGAAAAATAAAATTGCTTGCTCTTAAACTTCCAGTTCTCTGATGGCGAGGTATGTGGTATAACCCCCACACCAGCATTAAGTTTGGACTTATCCATTGACTCCTATTTCAGAAAGCAATGACAGACTACTGAAAATTGTGTAAATAAATGGCAATTGCCTTGGCCAGCTTTAACATGCATCAGTTTTGTATATTAAACAATAGGTTATAGAAAAGAACAAATGCATCCATACTTCAAGAGTTGAATATTGAAGAAGGTTGGCTATTAAAGACAATAAAACAAAGAAAACTGAAATATTTTGGTCACTTGAAACGTCACGAAAGTTTGGAGAGAACAATAATGGAGGGGTATATGCCTGGGAAGAGAAGAAGAGGAAGGTCAAAGAGAAGATGGGTACAGGATGTGGCAGATGGTCTCCAGGTGGGTGTATCGGACCTGGGACATCTTGCTTATGATCGAGAGGTTTTCCGGAAGGTTGTTATGGGAGCGAGGTTCTGCAAAGGACATGCTACTGAATGAATGAATGACTAGGTAATTAAAGAATTGGTGCAGAACGAGTGCACAAGATCATTTTTATAGAAACTGTGCAGTAGAGAATTAGCTGGGATTAAATAACTTATATTAATGTCAAAAACAAATGGGCAACAAACCTTGATATAAACTACACCAACTTCATCAAAATGTCAGATGACAGAGAGGGTTGGAGAGTACTGTTGCTTACGTTAGATATAGGCCAAGCACCTAAAGAAGAAAAAAAGATTTAAAAGTTGAGAGGTTTGACTTCATTGCACCGGGTTTTATCCCATATAGCTTGATCTCTTTCTGTAGGGCATCGCACAAAGTACGAACTCCATAGCTCCAACGATTACACCCCCTTCCCCCATGAGTTTCCGAGAAAATGCGCTCGTGAACTGAAAGACCTAAAAATTAAGAATAATGTTGGTGAATACAGCAAATAGTAAAAGACCTTGAGTATTATTATATCTGATATGAAGAGGCAGGGTCTCCATGGTGAGGTGGCCAAGCTGACTGCCAGCGCTAGAATTTTGTGGGTTTGTTTTCAGATTGCAGCGTTCAGATGATCAGTGCCCCGGGAAGGTTAACCCGGTCAACAAATGCCCGCAGAAGTCGGATGTGTCGGCTTAACGGCGCAAGAATGCAGCTCTGCTGTAAACAGGCACAACGCAGTCACACCCGAAAAAAAAATCCGGATGAACGAAGAAGAAGAAGAAGAAGATGATCAGTGCAATTTTTCCTTGGGAGCATTGATGAAGCTACAGAGTTTGTGCTTAGAATGATGCTCTCAGCAGGTGGCTTGCCAATTTCTTGAAGAGAGACTGAGTCATTTCGGGTTAAAGGTTAAAAGGATCAATTACATTGCGATGAGTTTTAGTGGTGGGGTAAAGCCCAGATATAATGAAGTAAATCATCTCACCTTTAACATTCAACATCTAAAATGACACCCCAACAACCAGAGTTTAGGATTAAATTATTATGATCATCAAGGTGAGGAAAAGAGTTCCTAAGAGTTTTATAGAGCCAATCCTGATGTATGGAAGTGAATTATGGACTATTAGTATATTGAGCTCATTTTGAGACAATCTTGATGTATGGAAGTGAATAAATCATGGACTATTAGTATATTGAGCTCATATTGAGGCAATCCTGATGAATGGAAGTGAATTAATCATGGACTATTAGTATATTGAGCTCATATTGAGACAATCTTGATGTGTGGAAGTGAATGAATCATGGACTATTAGTATATTGAGCTCATATTGAGACAATCTTGATATATGGAAGTGAATCATGGAGACTTAGCAGATAAGTGAAGAATTATGTGGAGATCTTTTTTGTTTTAAATAGAAGAATGATGAGTCCACACTGTGGATGGTTAGAAAGAGCAACAAAGATATCTTGAAAGAAGTTAACTCACAAAAGGAGTTGGTTACTGCATCGTAAGAAAACAGTCCATATTCTTTGAACACGACATGAGAAGGGGACAGCTGGTGTATATGGTCACAACAGAAAGGATGGAAGAGAAGAGAAGCTGGGAGAGAACAAGAGAGAATATTCTGGACAATTTGACATCATAACATGGAGGAATATCAATATTAGAAATGATTGGCAGGACATGAAACAAGAGGGCTGTGAACAGACATAATCACCAACACCATACGACATGGACTATAAGAAGATAATGATCAAAGTGTATAACCGTGTGACATGTTGGTTTGATTTTGTTGCCCGTTGGAGCATTTGTTAAGGCTTATTGAACCTAGCTTTGTAACTAATTAAAGTCTTGATTGTGTCAGTTTGTGCATATTATTCATTCCATGTAATATGCTATCTACTATTCCAGTATTTGTTATTGATCCTTAGTTGAAAGCTGAAGAAGCTGCCTCCAAAGACTACAAACTGCAGATAAATGCAATGAAGACACATGCTGTAGAGCTGGAGGGGATGCAGCAAGCAGCAGACGCAGAGTATGCTCAGTTGCGCAAAGAAAAGATTCTACTTGTTGATCACGTTGCAGAAATTCAGGGAAAGGTTAGAGATTATAATGAATAGACTTTTGTAAACTTTAAGCTCCTGAGAAATATTGTTTTATATAGAATACTCTGCTAATTGGCCCATATTTATAAGATAACTAGCAGACCCGGCCCGGCTTCGCCCAGTCCCTGGTGGGGAGCATCTCATTTAATTCATATAAGTAGTCATATAAGCTCCCGTTCCCATTCCCGTCTGTCTGTCTGTCAGTCTGTCTGTCTATCTGTCTGTCTGTCTGACCCTGCCCGGCATTGCCTAGCTCCTGGTGTGGAGCATCTCATTTAATTCATATAAGTAGTCATATAAGCTCCCGTTCCGTTCCCGACTATCTATCTGTCTGTCTGTCTGTCTGTCTGTCTGACCCGGCCCGGCTTCGCCCAGACCCTGATGGGGAGCATCTCATTTAATTCATATAAGATACCTGTTTCCCGACTATCTGTTGATATACACTGATGGGGAAGTTAGGGAGGAGATCAGAGTGCCTAATGACCTGTTTGTAGTGCGACGTAAATTTTCCTCACTACTCACTAACTTTAGTAGAAGAATCTTTATGATTTCCAGAATACTGACATTGCTTATATCTTTCTGTCATTTGTTTGTTTTGATCTCACTGCTGCTCATATCTTTCTGTCATTTGTTTGTTTTGATCTCACTGCTGCTCATATCTTTCTGTCATTTGTTTGTTTTGATCTCACTGCTGTTCACATCTTTCTGTCATTTGTTTGTTTTGATCTCACTGCTGCTCATATCTTTCTGTCATTTGTTTGTTTTGATCTCACTGCTGTTCACATCTTTCTGTCATTTGTTTTGTTTGATCTCACTGCTGCTCATATCTTTCTGTCATTTGTTTTGTTTGATCTCACTGCTGCTCATATCTTTCTGTCATTTGTTTGTTTTGTTTGATCTCACTGCTGCTCATATCTTTCTGTCATTTGTTTTGTTTGATCTCACTGCTGCTCATATCTTTCTGTCATTTGTTTTGTTTGATCTCACTGCTGCTCATATCTTTCTGTCATTTGTTTTGTTTGATCTCACTGCTGCTCATATCTTTCTGTCATTTGTTTTGTTTGATCTCACTACTGCTCATATCTTTCTGTCATTTCTTTGTTTTGATCTCACAGCTGGAAGAAAAAGACAGAGAAATTTTGTCCCTGATGACCACTGCAGATGATATGGAGACAAGACTGAGGAGTGTAGATCTGCAGAAAAGCCTGGAGCTAACACAGCACAGCCAAAAGTGGCAGCAGTTTTCAAATCTGGCAGATAGTATGAAATCTCTGGCTAAATCCATGACAGCTCAAACTGCACATAACAGCCAAATTACTTCTCAGTTTTGACTTTCACTTTTGCTTGATGTATTTGTTTAAATTAGATTGTCATGGACTATAGTGACACAGCATTTATGAACATGGGAATGTATACATATTGAAAATCTAATTACATAATACTAGAGTATAAAGCAAGTGTGTTTTTTGGTTTTTAGTTCATGTGTAAAACAGTAGCTGATGCAGAGTATGGTAGAGGAAGGATAAGATAAGCGTGAAACCAACAGGCAACTGGTATCAATACTTTATGTATATGAGAGAGTTTTAAAAAAAAAGGTAGTTGCATTTCCTTTACAGGACGTAGCAGTCAACCCCAGCATTTTTTGGCTGTTCATGATTCCTGGCAAGTTTACATTCAGTTGTTTCCCATTGCTTTCTGAACGACCAGCACCCGTACCATTTTTGTTAAAAACCAACGCAAGGTGATCTGCTGCCAAATTGCCTGCAGCTGTGTTTTCAACGTGGTATGCGGGATTACAAACTGCGTCCGTAACCTCTTCGCCACGGAGCTGGCTATGGGAGGGACGAAGCACAAATGGACATGCCCCGAGTGCTGTGACATCAGAGTTGGATGACAAATTCGGACAATTTCAGATTACTGAAATTTAAATTGAAAAGACCCTTTCACGCGCATTAAAGAACATTGGGCATACAGTGCTAGGCCCATATTTTCATAGACCATTCGGCAGTTGGCCAAATCCTGGGCGGGCGGGCGGTGCTCACCAAACCTGACACCCCACATTGTACCAATGGCTTCGATATAAGCCTTATCCTATTGTGAGGAAATGCAACCTAAAGACTAAATATCATAACAGGGCAGACCAGACCCTGAGCCTTGGTTGGCGTCTGGTAATGGATCTAAGCTCTGACAGGCAGACAGTTAGAGCACTGTGTTGCTGATCCGGCAGCTTGTCTTGTTCCAGATCTATTGGTGTTACCTTTCCTCTGGAGTTAATTAGGCAGGCCAAGAGAAGGATCTTGCTGCATAGGCAACACGTTGTCTCTGCAATTCAGCCCAGGCTTTTTGCTATGGAGAGGCATAACTCCATCCCTTGTCCCCACCATGTGTTGTAGTTATTATGCCTGTTTTGAAGCACAATGTAACAGACTGTCGTCTGTCAAGATGGCCAGGTGCCAGTAGTAATCAGCACTCGAGAGGTGAAGTGGACAATAGCATGCCAGTTGACTTTACTTCCCAAAGCATTTCCTGGTACACATTTTAGGCTGATCAACCTGGCAGCCAAGGTGAATTTTTAAAATCTCCCTCATTGTGAATTTGAACCCATGCTCACCAGGATGGCAGACGAGCATGATGCACAACCGCACCTTCCTACAGTATATAACATATGTAAATTATATGGTAAAACATGGTTGGTATCAATATAGTTTTGCCTGTTATCAAAATTTGTGGTGATCATATTTATAAACATTATAGTTTTACATGTAACAAACCTTGTGGTGATCATATTTATAAATATTATAGTTTTGCATGTTAACAAAACTTGTGATCATATTTTTATGAACATTATAGTTTTACATGTTAACAAAATTTGTAGTGATTATATTCATGAACATTATAATTTTAAATGTTAACAAAATTTGTGATTATCATATTTATGAACATTACAGTTTTGCATGTTAACAAAATTTGTAGTGGTCATATTTATAAACATTATAGTTTACATGTTAAAATTTGTGGTGGTTATATTCATGAGCATTATAATTTTGCATGTGAACAAAACTTGTGGTGATCATATTTATGAACATTATAGTTTTACATGTTAACAAAACTTGTGGTTATCATATTTATGAACATTATAGTTTTACCTGTTAACAAAACTTGTGGTGATCATATTTATGATCTTTATACAACAATTTTCCGTCTTAAATAATTGACTTACTAGCAACTTGCCATCTGGACAGACTATAGTTTGTTACATTGTGCTTCAAATAAGGCATAACTGCAACCCATAGCAGTAGCGAATGTGACTGGAAAGACCAATTCATGCAGTAAATTTTCATCCACAGTGAGTGCTTGTGATCACATGGTCATTTCCACTGTCATGCACCATCTAATGTTTCATGCTCTCAATATCTGACCTCTCTGCAATAATTTTCTCCTTTGTCTTTATTCTATTCCTGATCTTTTCCCTAAATTCCACATTCTATATTGCATCAGTGAAAGACTGAAGCATTAATTATTAACTGTTATTCTATAATATTGCAATTATTGCATCTAAAAACAGGAAGCAAGCAGAAATTATAGCGAATATAAATTGAATGCAGAAAAATAACTAGAATTTTCTCACTCCTAAAATAACAGACATGGTTACTTTTCAAATTATTTCTTTATTTCTTGTATAAGTTTTACTGTGTGTATATGTATTTGACAATATGTGTGTGTATATCCATTTTATTCATATAGTACATTTGATTATAATTTGCATATATAGGAAAAAGAGGATGAGAAAGTAGAGGGAAAAGTGTAAGAGGAATACAGAAATTCATCTGGGTGAACAACTTCAAGAGATGGACTCGAGGAAGTCTGTTTGAGACCCATACAGTTGACCTTCATTGTGGAGATGGCACTTTATGATTTGGTGTTTGTGTGTGCACATGCGTTCTTAAATAACTTAGAATATGATATAATATAGTTCTATACTACTGAACTGTAATTATTTGATGTTAATATTTACATGTTTGTAATTCTTCTTCTGCTTTTGTTTGTCTGGAATGTTTGTTCTGGAGGTAAATGTGTTTATCTGTTGGATATGCAATAGCTGTGCTTTTCGGATGACACACTTGACTTCTTCGGGCGTTTGTTGACCGGGTTTTTGTAATTAGTGCAACCTGAACGACAGGCTTCTGCCAAAGCTGATTCCCAGATATCGCAGATTATTTTCTCTCTCTCCCTCTCTCTCTCTCTCTCTCTCTCTCTCTCTCTCTCTCTCTCTCTCTCTCTCTCTCTCTCTCTCTCTCTCTCTCTCTCTTCTCTCTCCCTCCCTCCCTCTCTCTCTCTCTCTCCCTCCCTCCCTCTCTCTCCCTCTCTCTCTCTCTCTCTCTCTCTCTCTCTCTCTCTCTCTCTCTCTCTCTCTCTCTCTCTCTCTCTCTCTCTCTCTCTCTCTCTCTCTCTTTCTCTCTTAACATTTCTGATGTTTATTGTGAGACCCAGGACATCACCTTAACAATCTTATTATCCACAACAAGGATACAGATAAGTCACTTTTATATTTATATTTCCATGTAGTGTTCTTCATGTAGCTTGTCATTTGTGTTTGTTTTTCTGTGCTGATGCAGGCTTTAATCTCAACGTCCATTATTTTATTTGTGGTCTAGTAAGCTTACCGTTTACTTCTCGTTTGTTGGTGATTCATTCATTGCATATTATCCAGAGAGCACCAAAACACACGCTTTATCTAGATTAATGATGCCGACTATATCTGTACACTACACCAATCGATCATTTTGTTTACTCTACACTGAACCTTTTTTGTGTTTGTATTGTGTCTCTCTCCTGCCTATATGCAAGAACACCATCTGCAAATGTCAGTATCCTGCCATTCTTACCTATTTGTGCCCTGTCATTCCTTAAAAACCACTCTGCACTTGGCAGTCACAAAAAGAAGGCTGCTGCAGGGCTAAATTTCAAAGTTAGAAAGCCTGTTAACTAAAATATAGAATATAGAATAGTAAAATATGTATAGTATACTTGCTTCTGCGGTTTGTCAGAAGGCGGGAATAGCTTGCAAATTGTGGATATCAAGCTAGGCAAATCAAATAATTGTACTAGTCCACACATGCCGGTAGTGTGGTACAAGCAGTGAACCGTGGTTTGTGCAGGCTGTGTTGGAATTTAATGAATAAAGACAAGTTGTATGCAGAACTTTGCCCGCGTGTCTTTCGAAATTTCCATCTTTGGCCAGATGTCCTGTTTCTTTTGCTGTCCTATTTGAATTATCTACAGCATTTTGAACCTATCTATGGTTATGTGGTCTTCTGCGTTCTGGGTATTTCCTTTTCTATACTTTCATGTACTGGTCTCCCTGGTTGAGGAGTTAGAAGCTTTCTCCGTAACCTTGAATACTCTCGTGGTTGACGTGAGCACACGAGAATTGGAAGCGGTTCGAGTCGTGCCAGTGACTTATGAGAGTATGGAGCCGGTTGCTCAGAAAGTCGTGGTGTGCTGATGAGCTTAATCTAGCCTAGGAATCAACATACAGCTGAAAGATGCTGATGTTGACTGCAATATCATGAAACAGGATGGAAACGCGGAAAAAAAAATACAGTATATATGACCGTGATGAAGATGTCGTTTAGGATAGTGATGAGCTAAGATACAACAGACTGGTATGGTGAGGATGTGGACCACAAGCATAGTTTTAGTAACAAATATTTATTAAGAAGGTCTCAAGCCCTCATATAGTCACTGGTAGGGAAAAGAAAACAGGGAAGACCAAGAGAGACCCTGCGTAGAACCATCATCAGAGAAGGCTCATTTAACGCCACGTATACATCCAAGATCTACAACAGGTAGCAGCGAACCGCCAGACATGGAGAGCCATGACTTCTGCCCTATGCGCCGCCTTGGGCTCAAGAGGAAAGACTAACTAAGGAGTAGTCTCACATTGTTATCTAGGAACTAGCAACAACTCTTTGAACAACCAGTTAGAAAGCAAGACAGGCATACAAAATTCAAGATTGGCCAATCGGCCCTGTACACATGTGGATTAGGGCCTCAGACAGATCACATACTCCAAGACTGCCCAAAATATGACATATTCTTAATGTAGATAAACCTTCAGGCCTAGAGAAACAACAGTAGTAGATAAACTTGTGGACCACTGAGTGAACTAAAATGAGTTAGTGAAATTCTTACAAGAGATTATATTGCAGATATAGACAATACATTTCAAACGAACGAAAGAAGAAGCAGGACAGGACATGTCTAACTGCCGATTCTTTAATCTCACAAAGACATGATTTTTTTGAAGATATATAAAGGGGAGACAATCTTACCAGTTTGGCCCTCATGGCCTCTTTCCTGTCTTCTCTGTGGGAGAGGTTGGAGTTGATTATTACCTCCTACCAAATTGACATTGCTCCCAATCAGACACATTCTCATGCCTCCCTGCCCAGTGCCTAACGCTCCCATCATACTCATCCCTACCCTGTAGTAGACTAAAACACAAAGTATATCCTTCCAGTAGACTA
This sequence comes from Cepaea nemoralis, assembly GCA_014155875.1. Classification (NCBI taxonomy): domain Eukaryota; kingdom Metazoa; phylum Mollusca; class Gastropoda; order Stylommatophora; family Helicidae; genus Cepaea; species Cepaea nemoralis. The sequence continues at coordinate 90,714 of JACEFZ010002442.1, read as the reverse complement.
AAACACAAAGTATTTCCTCCAGTAGACTAAAACACAAAGTATTTCCCTCCAGTAGACTAAAACACAAAGTATTTCCCTCCAGTAGCCTAAAACACAAAGTATTTCCCTCCAGTTGACTAAAACAAAGTATTTCCCTCCAGTAGACTAAAACATAAAGTATTTCCCTCCAGTAGACTAAAACACAAAGTATTTCCTTCAGTAGACTAAAACACAAAGTATTTCCCTCCAGTAGACTAAAACACAAAGTATTTCCCTCCAGTAGATTAAAACACAAAGTATTTCTCTCTAGTAGACTAAAACACAAAGTATTTCCCTCCAGTAGACTAAAACACAAAGTATTTCCCTCCAGTAGACTAAAACACAAAGTATTTCCTCCAGTAGACTAAAACACAAAGTATTTCCTCCAGTAGACTAAAACATAAAGTATTTCCCTCCAGTAGATTAAAACACAAAGTATTTCTCTCTAGTAGACTAAAACACAAAGTATTTCCCTCCAGTAGACTAAAACACAAAGTATTTCCCTCCAGTAGACTAAAACACAAAGTATTTCCCTCCAGTAGACTAAAACACAAAGTATTTCCCTCCAGTAGACTAAAACACAAAGTATTTCCTCCAGTAGACTAAAACACAAAGTATTTCCCTCCAGTAGACTAAAACACAAAGTATTTCTCTCTAGTAGACTAAAACACAAAGTATTTCCCTCCAGTAGACTAAAACACAAAGTATTTCCCTCCAGTAGACTAAAACACAAAGTATTTCCTCCAGTAGACTAAAACACAAAGTATTTCTCTCTAGTAGACTAAAACACAAATTACTTCCTCTAGTAGATTAAAACACAAAGTATTTCCCTCCAGTAGACTAAACCACAAAGTATTTCCCTCCAGTAGATTAACACACAAAGTATTTCTCTCTTGTAGAGTAAAACACAAAGTATGTTCCTCCAATATGCTAAAACACAAAGTATGATAGTATGTCCCTTCAGTAGACTAAAACAAAATTGGAGTTGGTGGAAAATGTTGAATATCTTGGGTCATTGATTACCAACAACGGTGACACAATGAAAGAATTTAAACGACGACTATCAATTGCTCTTCAAAGACTAAACCAACTGAATAAATTATGGAGTGGGACAGACAGAACTACAACAATTAGATTTGTAAGAGCATGCATCTTTCCCATTGCAACATACGCCTGTGAGACCTGGACACTTATCACTTATCACTTTCTAAACAAGCTGAACAGCGCATAAATGCCTTTGAATATAAATGTTATAGACGGGTTCTAAGAATATCTTGGGTAAAGAAAAGAACAAATGCAGCCATACTTCAAGAGCTGAACATTGAAGAAGGCTGGCTATTAAAGACGATAAAACAAAGAAAGTTGAAATACCTTGGTCACTTGAAACGTCACGAAAGTTTGGAGAGAACAATGGTATATGCCTGTGAAGAGAGGAAGAGGAAGGCCAAAGAGTAGATGGGTGCAGAATGTGACGGATGATCTCCAGATGGATGTATCGGACGCGGGACATCTTGCTCATGATGGAGAAGTTTTCCGGAAGGTTGTTATGGGAGCGAGGTTCTGCAAAGAACATGCTACTGAATGAATGAGACTAAAATACAAAATATTTCCAACCAGTAGACTAAACACAAAGTATTTCCCTCCAGTAGATTAAAACAAAGGAACAAATGCAGCTATACTTTAAAGAGCTGAATATTGAAGAATGTTGGCTATTAAAGACGGTAAAACAAAGAAAATTGAAATATTTTGGTCACTTGAAACGCCACGAAAGTTTGGAGAGAACAATAATGGAGGGGAATATGCCTGGGAAGAGAGAAAGAGAATATGGGTGCAGGATGTGGCGGATGTCCTCCAGATGAGTGTATCGGACGCGGGACATGCTGCTTTTGATCGAGAGGTTTTCAGGAAGATTGTTATGGGAACGAGGTTCTGCAAAGGACTTGCTACTGAATGAATGAATGAAGATTAAAGCACAAAGTGCCCTCCAATAGACTAAAACACAAAGTATTTCCCTCCATTAGAGTTAAACACAAAGTATTTCCTCCATTAGAGTAAAACACAAAGTATTTCCCTCCATTAGAGTAAAACACAAAGTATTTCCCTCCATTAGAGTAAAACACAAAGTATTTCCCTCCATTAGAGTAAAACACAAAGTATTTCCCTCCATTAGAGTAAAACACAAAGTATTTCCCTCCATTAGAGTAAAACACAAAGTATTTCCCTCCATTAGAGTAAAACACAAAGTATTTCCCTCCATTAGAGTAAAACACAAAGTATTTCCCTCCATTAGAGTAGAGTAAAACACAAAGTATTTCCCTCCATTAGAGTAAAACACAAAGTATTTCTCTCCATTAGAGTAAAACACAAAGTATTTCCCTCCATTAGAGTAAAACACAAAGTATTTCCCTCCATTAGAGTAAAACACAAAGTCTCTCCATTAGAGTAAAACACAAAGTATTTCCCTTCATTAGAGTAGGCCTAAAACACAAAGTATTTCCCTTCATTAGAGTAAAACACAAAGTATTTCCCTCCATTAGAGTAAAACACAAAGTATTTCCCTCTATTAGAGTAAAACACAAAGTATTTCCCTCCATTAGAGTAAAACACAAAGTATTTCTCTCTATTAGAGTAAAACACAAAGTATTTCCCTCCAGTAGAGTAAAACACGCCGGTCTCTCTGGCTGAGGGGTTACAACACTTTCTCCGTAATCCCGCTTATCACGCAGAGTCTCGTAGCGGGAGAGAACTGTGAGCGGTTCGACCCCCGCTGGTGACTTGCGGGATACTGAGCCGGCCGCTCAGAAAGCAATGGCAAACTACTGAGCGTAATTTTGCCAAGAAATCAACAGACAGCTGAAAGATGCTGCTGTTGACAGCGATGTCCTGTAAAGGATATGCAAATATTTTTGTTAGAGTAAAACACAAAGTATCACCACTGAAGGTATAACTGTAATAATACATAGTAGACACGACCATCCTCTTGTCTCACACACGAAATTAGATTCAGAATAAACTAACAATATTAGATGGAGGGCATAAAAACTAGGTTTTAAAATTCAGAGGAAAGAAATAGATAATGAGAATTCATCAAGCAAATGATAACCAGATCTTGCTTGGGAAACCTCACTTCAAGAGACAGAATCATGCACCTACTTAGGTAACAATATAGAATATAGATAAAGAGAGTGGAACAGATATGAGATTGAATAAGAATACAAGTTTGCACAGTTGATGCGCTAGCTAGAACTGTTCGTGCGAACAATTTAAAAAGTCGATATGGTATATTTCACTGCACTAGGTTTTTATCCCATATGGCTCAGTCTTTTTCCGCAGCGCGGAAAGCGTTGCACAAAGCACGAACTCAGTAGCCCCAGCAACGACTCCCAGGAGTCTCCGAAACAATGCACTCGTGAACCGAAGGACGTGGCCCGAAATCGAACCCACAAAGCCCGAGTCAGACGGCTTGACCACTTCGCCACGGAGACTTCCTCGTGCGAACAATATAATAGGCCACAACACATGAGATAGCAACAGGGTGAGAGTGCAAGTAATGTTGACATTTACGACGATCACATGATCGGTCCCAGTTAGTATATGGGTCATAGCAACTAGCCACACGATCGGCCTCAGTATGTGAGCATAACAACTAGCCACACGATCGGCCTCAGTATGTGAGCATAACAACTAGCCACACGATCGGCCTCAGTATGTGAGCATAACAACTAGCCACACGACTGGCCACAGTATGTGGGCATAACAACTAGCCTCACGATCGGCCTCAGTATGTGGGCATAACAACTAGCCACACGACTGGCCACAGTTAGTATATTGGTCATATCTAGATGGAGGTGAGAACGGAGGCAAAGGCTGGGAAAAGAAACTGGCTTTCCCGCGGTCAGTTAAGATACAGTGTTAGTTACTGTTCACGTTGACAGATCTACCGGGAGTACATTGCTCACCTCCCCAATGGCGGGATGGCTTCTGGGCAGGCACAAATTGCGATGTTAATATTGTTTAAGTGCGATACACGAAACGTCTCCAAGGTGGATGTGTGTACTCACGACAGGAGAACAACGCCCGGAAGGCATGACCCAGGCGGTTGCACTGAAATGTTGACCTTTCGTCCTTGACTTGGGACGTAAATTACACATAATTCTGAAGTTGGAGTGGGTTCGCCTAATGGCGAGGGACACTGGTAATAGGGAAAGCTAATCCACAAGCAAGATTCAGTCCAGTGCTACTAGAAGACTATGCTTGAATTCAAAGATAGCTAACGCAAATTAAAAATAAAAAACCACTCCCTGCTAAAGAAAGCGCAGTTATCTTGAGTCTTGTGATATCATTTCTCAGTTATTCAGATAGAACACTGAACAACTCATTGAATCTACAATAGAAAAACAATGAAATCCATACACTGGTAACGTGGAAAGCTAATTCACGCGCTTTGTACTACATTGGACGTCACTTCTCGTCGGCTCAGCAGCTAACGCTGATTGAGCTGACAGTTCCTACGAGTCCACAATCGAGGAGCATCACACGTACAAGTCAAAGAAGTGCAGTCTGAGACAGGAATTGTGCACTGTCAGGCTGTTATCCGTAGAGGTGGGCGCAAGAGGTCTAATCCCCCACTCCGTGTATGACGTGCTCAAACAGCTAGGCATCAAAGGACAGACAAGAACGCGGAAACAGAAACAACTTGGTGAAGCAGCCGAAGAGGCCTCGTGCTGTCTTTGGAACAATCGGAAGCTGGAGTAGAACAAGTCTCTACAGTAATATGGTTAGCATTGCTGTCTGTAACTGCAGGGCACCTAACATTAAAACCAACCAATCTCTCAACTAAGCATAACTTGTACTGGCTGGTGTCAACTCTGTAGCCATCCCTCCCAACGAGGGCAGTGCACCTGAGATCGGGACTGGTCGGTGCCGGCAAAACGCCTCGCGTCACAAGTCGAAATCAGGTAAATGAACCGTAATTGTCTGCCGAAGTCCAACCTCCATTCGCGGGTGTTAGTCTTCTTGCGAGGACCGCATTCTGCAACAGAGACCAGGAGAGGGGTCGAGGAACCCAAACCACAGCCAGGTAACCTAGAGGAAGAGCCGGCTTCCTAAAGTGAGCCATGAAAGGGGTACGAAGAAAGGACAAACACGGAAACAACGTAAGGACAACGCAAAGAACAGACGTCTCGAAACATGGTTTGAACTCACGGCAAGAGAAAGACACCCAGAGTCATGACCCAAGTGGACGAACCCCCAGGGAATGTCAAGAAGGTATCGCGTCGATACACTCTGGGAAGGGAAACCGCATCTGACTTCTTGCTTTGCTCGGGGGCAGTGTTTTTAAAATCAGTCGAGTGCACTAGTAGTAACCCGTGTATGGATTACGCTTGAGTTCAAAGCGAGAGGGGGAAAAAAAACTACGTACAGGCAACCATGGTGTATCTACATCAGTTGCCATATTTTCTATCTTCTATGATCTATCTATCAACTCAAACTTCTGAACGTAAGACATCAACAACAGCAACAAATGCTGGTGCTGTGACTGCAAACTGTGACCGCCAACGCTTTCTGGCATGGCATGATTAATTGATTGATTGACTGCAAACGTCCTGTCAAGGATATGCAACTAACTACCGATATATATCAATTACCGGCTCCGTGGCGAAGACATTACAGACGCAGTTCGTGATCCCGCATACCCGCGTTCGAAACATCTGGGCGCGATTTGGCAGCAGACCGCCTTGAGTTGACTTTTTTTAAAATGAAATTGTAATGGTTGCCGGTCATTCAGAAAGCAATGGCAAACTACTGAACATAAACTTGCCAAGAGAAAACAACAGCAGAAAATGCTGGTGTTGACTGCAACGTCCTGTAAAGGATATGCAGCTAACTTAAATAAAACTTATCTATCACTGGTACAAGTCAAGTCAAAGTAATACCACTTTTTTCGGCTGCTACGAAATATTACGGTAATTTGCGTAGATAGTAAAGTTGTTTTTGTTTATATTGGAGATCAAGATGGCGCACTGAGGCGAATCTGGAAAATAATAATAAATGTAATACTTTATGATACTTTACAATCAGGACTTTAGCGCTACCAAATTTAAGGCCATTCTGTGGCAGAATTAATTTACGTTCACATTTTTCAATTGTAAGAACTAAGATGTCTTTAATTTTAGCTGTTGTCGTTTTGTTCATTTGAAACACATCAGTTGATTCTTCTTCTTCTTCTGCTGCGTTCATCCTGATTTTTTTTCGGATGTGACTGCGTTGTACCTGTTTACAGCAGAGCTGCGTTCTTGCGCCGTCAGGCCGACACATCCGACTTCTGCGGCATTTGTTGACCGGGTTAACCTTCCCGGGGATTCAGTTGATTCAGTAATTTTACCTTATTCTTACAGTGTATGATGTATCTTACAATCTTCTCTTCTAATCAAATCAAAGTAACACCATCTCTTGCGTCTTCATAGTGAACTCATTTATTTAACTAAGTTTACTAAGCTTCCCAGTAGTACCCCAATACATCTCTTGATGTTGCCAACTCACATGCAACATGGGATCCTCTTACATTTACATCCTTCTCAACTTAAACTACGTTTCTCCACACAAACACTCCTTTGATCTTTATCAAGGCGTTGTGTGTGTGTATTGTGAGAATTGTCTGGGAAGGAAACATAATGAGAAAGAGAACGGGCCACCTTACCTCATACACCATGACCTAGAATGTGTGAGTCACACCCAACAACAATATCTGCTATGGGACAACTTTACTTTACCTATTCTGTGAGACTGGGTCAACCTCAAAGCTATGTGAACATGTAAAACTTAAGTTAGTTAATTAGTCGCAGTTCCAACTTCATGGCAATGGGTCGTCCCCATTATGCTCCGTTCCTATGCCAGTTACTATCACACAAATGCTCCTCACTGCCCACTGTGAAAAGTGGAATAGACAGGAGTCTTGACAAGCTAACAGCCCGCACAGGCACACTGCATAATGCCACAGTCAGAATGCCAACACAAAAGTCCTCAGCGGAAAATACAGTTCATTGTCGATGGAAGCGGCAGTCACTAGAAAACCAGCAGCCATACATTACTGCATTAAAAGTCGAGAGGATCGACTTCATCGCCCCCGGATTTATCCCACATGGCTCAGTTCCTTTCTGCAGGACGGCCCACTGAAAGCATTGCACAAAGCACAAACACCGTAGCTCCAGTGATGACCCCCCAGGAGTCTCAGGGGAAAATGCACTCGTGAACTGAAAAGGCAATCCAGTCAATTCCAAGCAACAGGCTGACCGCCATCGTTCCGAACATGCAGTTCACGCTACAACAACTGCAAACAGATGTAACAACATTTCAAATGAAATTCACAGCTCACAGTGTCACGCCACACACTCAACTCAGTAGCAGGGTGACAGAACCATGCACTGCCAGTCCAACATGAGGAAAATGCAACTGCACACCATAGCCAGAAGCATAAACACTCCAGAGGGTAATGGTTCACATGCCTATCTGCCATATTGTGGACCGGAAGCAAGTTGAAAAAAATCCCCACTTAAGAGGGATTTAAACCCATAAATATTCAGGGCCGTCAGGTGTGTTAATTAATCACTGTGTTAACCACTGTCAACCTCAAAGCTTAGTGAACATGTAAGAAAATCCCCACTTAAGAGGGATTTAAACCCATAAATATTCAGGGCCGTCAGGTGTGTTAATTAATCACTGTGTTAACCACTGTCAACCTCAAAGCTTAGTGAACATGTAAGTAAATCCCCACTTAAGAGGGATTTAAACCCATAAATATTCAGGGCCGTCAGGTGTGTTAATTAATCACTGTGTTAACCACTGTCAACCTCAAAGCTTAGTGAACATGTAAGTAAATCCCCACTTAAGAGGGATTTAAACCCATAAATATTCAGGGCCGTCAGGTGTGTTAATTAATCACTGTGTTAACCACTGTCAACCTCAAAGCTTAGTGAACATGTAAGAAAATCCCCACTTAAGAGGGATTTAAACCCATAAATATTCAGGGCCATCAGGTGTGTTAATTAATCACTGTGTTAACCACTGTCAACCTCAAAGCTTAGTGAACATGTAAGTAAATCCCCACTTAAGAGGGATTTAAACCCATAAATATTCAGGGCCGTCAGGTGTGTTAATTAATCACTGTGTTAACCACTGTCAACCTCAAAGCTTAGTGGACATGTAAGAAAATCCCCACTTAAGAGGGATTTAAACCCATAAATATTCAGGGCCGTCAGGTGTGTTAATTAATCACTGTGTATAACCACTGTCAACCTCAAAGCTTAGTGAACATGTAAGTAAATCCCATAAAGTTTAACCATAAATTTAGGTCGGTGTGTTAAATAAACTGTGTTAACCACGTAACAAACTTAGTGAACATGAAAAACCCATTAATTAACCCAGTGTGTTAGCATCAGTGTGTTAATCACTAAACTTAAACCTTAGTCAACCTCAAAGAAAGTCCCCACTTAAGAGGGATTTAACCCATAAATATTCAGGGCCGTCAGGGTGTTAGTTAATCACTGTGTTAATTAATTCAACCTTAAAGCTTAGTAAACCCTTTAAAGTTAGTCCCCACTTAAGAGGATTAACCCATTAAAAAGGGCCTTCAGGCCTTAATTAATCACTGTGTTAACATTAATCACAAAGTTAAACCATGTAACCAAATCCAGTTAAGAGGGTTAAAACCCATAAAGTTTTAAAGGGCCATAGGTGTTCAGTCAGTGTGTTAATCACTTAAACCTCAAGTTAAACCATGTGAAAACCCCACTTAAGTGAAATTTAAACCCATAAATATTCAGGGCCGTCAGGTGTGTTAATTAATCACTGTGTTAACCACTGTCAACCTCAAAGCTTAGTGAACATGTAAGAAAAATCCCCACTTAAGAGGGATTTAACCCATAATATTCAGGGCCGTCAGGTGTGTTGAATTAATCACTGTGTTAACCACTGTCAACCTCAAACGCTTAGTGAAACATGTAAGTAAAATCCCCACTTAAGAGGGATTTAAACCCATAAATATTCAGGGCCGTCAGGTGTGTTAATTAATCACTGTGTTAACCACTGTCAACCTCAAAGCTTAGTGACATGTAAGAAAATCCCCACTTAAGAGGGATTTAAAACCCATAAATATTCAGGGCCGATCAGGTGTGTTAATTAATCACTGTGTTAACCAACTGTCAACCTCAAAGCTTAGTGAACATGTAAGTAAATCCCCACTTAAGAGGGATTTAAAACCCATAAATATTCAGGGCCGTCAGGTGTGTTAATTAATCACTGTGTTAACCACTGTCAACCTCAAAGCTTAGTGAATATGTAAGTAAATCCCCACTTAGAGAGGATTTAAATCCCATAAATATTCAGGGCCAGTCAAGTTGTTAATTAATCACTGTGTTAACCACTGTAAACCTCAGTTAAACCATGTAAAACCTCCCCATTAAGAGGATTTAAACCCCTTAAAGATTTAGCCTCAGGTGTTTCAGTATCACTGTTTTAAAATTAATCACAAAGTTAAACCATGTAAGAAACCCACTTAAGAGGGATTAAACCCATTAAAAAGGGCCTTCAGCTGTTAATTAACCACTGTGTTAATCATTTCAACCTCAAAGCTTAGTAAAATTAAAGTGAACCCATTAAAGGGATTAACCCATTAAAAAGGGACTTCAGGTGTGTAAAATTTATTCACTGTTTTCCACTGTTAACTCAACCTTAGTGAACATGTAAAACCTCCCCACTTAAGAGGGATTTAAACCCATAAATATTAAAGGGCCATCAGGTATTAGCTCAGTGTGTTAACCACTGTAAACCTCAAGTTATGACATGTAAAACCTCCAAGTTAAGAGGGATTTAAACCCATAAATATTAAAGGGCCATCAGGTGTGTTAATTAATCACTGTGTTAACCACTGTCAACCTCAAAGCTTAGTGAACATGTAAGTAAAATCCCCACTTAAGAGGGATTTAAACCCATAAATATTCAGGGCCGTCAGGTGTGTTAAGTTAATCACTGTGTTAACCACTGTCAACCTCAAAGCTTAGTGAACATGTAAGAAAATCCCCACTTAAGAGGGATTAAAACCCATAAATATTCAGGGCCCGTCAGGTGTGTTAATTAATCACTGTGTTAACCACTGTCAACCTCAAAGCTTAGTGAATATGTAAGAAAATCCCCACTTAAGAGGGATTTAAACCCATAAATATTCAGGGCCAGTCAGGTGTGTTAATTAATCACTGTGTTAACCACTGTCAACCTCAAAGCTTAGTGAACATGTAAGAAAATCCCCACTTAGAGGGATTTAAAACCCATAAATATTCAGGCCGTCAGGTGTGTTAATTAATCCACTGTGTTAACCACTGTCAACCTCAAAGCTTAGTTAACATGTAAGAAAATCCCCACTTAAGAGGGATTTAAACCCATAAATATTCAGGGCCGTCAGGTGTGTTAGCTCAGTGTGTTAACCACTGTAAACCTCAAGTTAAACCATGTAAACCTCCAACTTAAGAGGGATAAAACCCCATAAATATTAAAGGGCCATCAGGTGTGTTAGCTCAGTGTGTTAATCACTACTCAAACTTGTGAACCTCAAAGATAGTCCATGTAAGAAAAACCCATAAATATTCAGCCGTCAGGTGTTAAAGCTCAGTGTGTTAATCACTGTCACTCAAAGTTTGTGAACATAAAATCCCCAGTGAAGATGGATTTAAACCCATAAATATTCAAGCCCATCAGGTGTTCAGTCAGTGTGTTAACCACTGTCCACCTAAAAGCTTAGGAACTAGTGAATATTAAGAGATTTAAACAAAATTTCAGGGCCATCAGGGGGTGTTCATTAATACACTGTTTAACCACTGTCAACCTCAAAGCTTAGTAACATGTAAGAAAATCCCCACTTAAGAGGGATTTAAACCCATAAATATTCAGGGCCATCAGGTGTGTTAATTAATCACTGTGTTAACCACTGTCAACCTCAAAGCTTAGTGAACATGTAAGAAAATCCCCATTTAAGAGGGATTTAAACCCATAAATATTCAGGGCCGTCAGGCGTGTTAATTAATCACTGTGTTAACCACTGTCAACCTCAAAGCTTAGTGAACACGTAAGAAACTCCCCACTTAAGAGGGATTTACACCCATAAATATTCAGGGTCATCAGGTGTGTTAATTAATCACTGTGTTAACCACTGTCAACCTCAAAGCTTAGAGAACACGTAAGAAACTCCCCACTTAAGAGGGATTTAAACCCATAAATATTCAGGGCCATCAGGTGTGTTAATTAATCACTGTGTTAACCACTGTCAACCTCCAGCTTAGTGAACATGTAAGGAAAATCCCCCACTTAAGAGGGATTAAAACCCATAAATATTCAGGGCCGTCAGTGTGTTAATTATCACTGTGTTAAACCACTGTCAACCTGAAGCTTAGTGAACATGTAAGTAAATCCCCACTTAAGAGGGAGTTAAACCCATAAATATTCAGGGCCGTCAGGTGTGTTAATTAATCACTGTGTTAACCACTGTCAACCTCAAAGCTTAGTGAACATGTAGTAAAATCCCCACTTAAGAGGGATTTAAACCCATAAATATTCAGGGCCGTCAGTGTGTTAATTAATCACTGTGTTAACCACTGTCAACCTCAAGCTTAGTGAACATGTAAGAAAATCCCCACTTAAGAGGGATTTAAACCCATAAATATTCAGGGCCGTCAGGTGTGTTAATTAATCACTGTGTTAACCACTGTCAACCTCAAAGCTTAGTGAACATGTAAGAAAATCCCCACTTAAGAGGGATTTAAACCCATAAATATTCAGGGCCGTCAGGTGTGTTAATTAATCACTGTGTTAACCACTGTCAACCTCAAAGCTTAGTGAACATGTAAGAAAATCCCCACTTAAGAGGGATTTAAACCCATAAATATTCAGGGCCGTCAGGTGTGTTAATTAATCACTGTGTTAACCACTGTCAACCTCAAAGCTTAGTGAACATGTAAGAAAATCCCCACTTAAGAGGGATTTAAACCCATAAATATTCAGGGCCGTCAGGTGTGTTAATTAATCACTGTGTTAACCACTGTCAACCTCAAAGCTTAGTTAACATGTAAGAAAATCCCCACTTAAGAGGGATTTAAACCCATAAATATTCAGGGCCGTCAGGTGTGTTAATTAATCACTGTGTTAACCACTGTCAACCAAAGCTTAGTGAAACATGTAAGAAAATCCCCACTTAAGAGGGATTTACAAGCCCATAGTGAATTATCACTGTGAACCAGTGGATTCAATCACTGTTTTAAACCCACTGAAAACCCCAAATTAAGGGAATTTAAAAAAATCCCCGTAGGGTTTAATTAATCATTACCGTAACCAAAGGTTAGTGAACATGTAAAACCACTTAAGTTAAACCTATGAACATTCACCCCGGGTTTAATTAAGGGTTAACCCATAAATATTCAAACCCGTCAGGAATATTAATAAAATCCCCACTTAAGAGTTAAACCAAAAATCAGGGCAGGTGTGTTAATTAACTGTGTTAAGCATCAACCTCAAATTTAAAGTAGAGATTAAAACCCAAAAGGTTTTAACCCATAAATTAGGGCAAATTATCATGTGTTAATAATCACCTTAACACTGTCAACCTCAAAGTAGTGAACATGTAAGAGATAAAGAGAATTTAAGACCCATCAGGTGGGGGTTTAATCACTGTGTTAACCACTGTCAACCTCAAAGCTTAGTGAACATGTAAGAAATCCCCACTTAAGAGGGATTTAAACCCATAAATATTCAGGTCCGTCAGGTGTGTTAATTAATCACTGTGTTAACCACTGTCAACCTCAAAGCTTAGTGAACAGTAAGAAACTCCCCACTTAAGAGGGATTAACCTAAATAACCACAGGTGAATATCAGGGTAATCAGTTAACATTAGTACTGAGAAACCACTGTAATAAAGCTTAGAAACAGGAAATTCCACTTAAGAGGATTTAACCCTAAAATTGGGGGATACAGGAGTGTTAATTAATCATGTGTTAACCACTGTCAACCTACAAAGCTTAGTGAACATGTAAGAAAATCCCCACTTAAGAGGGATTTAAACCCATAAATATTCAGGGCCGTCAGGTGTGTTAATTAATCACTGTGTTAACCACTGTCAACCTCAAAGCTTAGTGAACATGTAAGAAAATCCCCACTTAAGAGGGATTTAAACCCATAAATATTCAGGGCCGTCAGGTGTGTTAATTAATCACTGTGTTAACCACTGTCAACCTCAAAGCTTAGTGAACATGTAAGAAAATCCCCACTTAAGAGGGATTTAAACCCATAAATATTCAGGGCCGTCAGGTGTGTGTTAATTAATCACTGTGTTAACCACTGTCAACCTCAAAGCTTAGTGAACATGTAAGAAAATCCCCACTTAAGAGGGATTTAAACCCATAAATATTCAGGGCCGTCAGGTGTGTTAATTAATCACTGTGTTAACCACTGTCAACCTCAAAGCTTAGTGAACATGTAAGAAAATCCCCACTTAAGAGGGATTTAAACCCATAAATATTCACGGCCGTCAGGTGTGTTAATTAATCACTGTGTTAACCACTGTCAACCTCAAAGCTTAGTGAACATGTAAGAAAATCCCCACTTAAGAGGGATTTAAACCCATAAATATTCAGGGCCGTCAGGTGTGTTAATTAATCACTGTGTTAACCACTGTCAACCTCAAAGCTTAGTGAACATGTAAGAAATCCCCACTTAAGAGGGATTTAAACCCATAAATATTCAGGGCCGTCAGGTGTGTTAATTAATCACTGTGTTAACCACTGTCAACCTCAAAGCTTAGTGAACATGTAAGAAAATCCCCACTTAAGAGGGATTTAAACCCATAATATTCAGGGCCATCAGGTGTGTTAATTAATCACTGTGTTAACCACTGTCAACCTCAAAGCTTAGTGAACATGTAAGTAAATCCCCACTTAAGAGGGATTTAACCCATAAATATTCAGGGCCGTCAGGTGTGTTAATTAATCACTGTGTTAACCACTGTCAACCTCAAAGCTTAGTGAACATGTAAGAAAATCCCCACTTAAGAGGGATTTAAACCCATAAATATTCAGGGCCGTCAGGTGTGTTAATTAATCACTGTGTTAACCACTGTCAACCTCAAAGCTTAGTGAACACGTAAGAGAATCCCCACTTAAGAGGGATTTAAACCCATAAATATTCAGGGCCGTCAGGTGTGTTAATTAATCACTGTGTTAACCACTGTCAACCTCAAAGCTTAGTGAACATGTAAGAAAATCCCACTTAAGAGGGATTTAAACCCATAATATTCAGGGCCGTCAGGTGTGTTAATTAATCACTGTGTTAACCACTGTCAACCTCAAAGCTTAGTGAACATGTAAGAGAAATCCCCACTTAAGAGGGATTTAAACCCATAAATATTCAGGGCCGTCAGGTGTGTTAATTAATCACTGTGTTAACCACTGTCAACCTCAAAGCTTAGTGAACACTGTAAGAGAATCCCCACTTAAGAGGGATTTAAACCCATAAATATTCAGGGCCGTCAGGTGTGTTAATTAATCACTGTGTTAACCACTGTCAACCTCAAAGCTTAGTGAACATGTAAGAAAATCCCCACTTAAGAGGGATTTAACCCATAACATATTCAGGGCCGTCAGGTGTGTTAATTAATCACTGTGTTAACCACTGTCAACCTCAAAGCTTAGTGAACACGTAAGAGAATCCCCACTTAAGAGGGATTTAAACCCATAAATATTCAGGGCCGTCAGGTGTGTTAATTAATCACTGTGTTAACCACTGTCAACCTCAAAGCTTAGTGAACACGTAAGAGAATCCCCACTTAAGAGGGATTTAAACCCATGAACATTCAGGGCCGTCAGATGTGTTAATTAACCACTGTGTTAACCACTGTCAACCTCAAAGCTTAGTGAACATGTAAGTAAATCCCCACTTAAGAGGGATTTAAACCCATAAA
This sequence comes from Cepaea nemoralis, assembly GCA_014155875.1. Classification (NCBI taxonomy): domain Eukaryota; kingdom Metazoa; phylum Mollusca; class Gastropoda; order Stylommatophora; family Helicidae; genus Cepaea; species Cepaea nemoralis. The sequence continues at coordinate 75,701 of JACEFZ010002442.1, read as the reverse complement.
TATTCAGGGCCGTCAGGTGTGTTAATTAATCACTGTGTTAACCACTGTCAACCTCAAAGCTTAGTGAACATGTAAGAAAATCCCCACTTAAGAGGGATTTAAACCCATAAATATTCAGGGCCGTCAGGTGTGTTAATTAATCACTGTGTTAACCACTGTCAACCTCAAAGCTTAGTGAACATGTAAGTAAATCCCCACTTAAGAGGGATTTAAACCCATAAATATTCAGGGCCATCAGGTGTGTTAATTAATCACTGTGTTAACCACTGTCAACCTCAAAGCTTAGTGAACATGTAAGTAAATCCCCACTTAAGAGGGATTTAAACCCATAAATATTCAGGGCCATCAGGTGTGTTAATTAATCACTGTGTTAACCACTGTCACCCTCAAAGCTTAGTGAACACGTAAGAGAATCCCCACTTAAGAGGGATTTAAACCCATAAATATTCAGGGCCATCAGGTGTGTTAATTAATCACTGTGTTAACCACTGTCAACCTCAAAGCTTAGTGAACATGTAAGTAACTCCCCACTTAAGAGGGATTTAAACCCATAAATATTCAGGGCCGTCAGGTGTGTTAATTAAATCACTGTGTTAACCACTGTCAACCTCAAAGCTTAGTGAACATGTAAGAAACTCCCCACTTAAGAGGGATTTAAACCCACAAATATTCAGGGCCATCAGGTGTGTTAATTAATCACTGTGTTAACCACTGTCAACCTCAAAGCTTAGTGAACATGTAAGAAAATCCCCACTTAAGAGGGATTTAAACCCATAAATATTCAGGGCCATCAGGTGTGTTAATTAATCACTGTGTTAACCACTGTCAACCTCAAAGCTTAGTGAACATGTAAGTAAATCCCCACTTAAGAGGGATTTAAACCCATAAATATTCAGGGCCGTCAGGTGTGTTAATTAATCACTGTGTTAACCACTGTCAACCTCAAAGCTTAGTGAACACGTAAGAGATTCCCCACTTAAGAGGGATTTAAACCCATAAATATTCAGGGCCGTCAGGTGTGTTAATTAATCACTGTGTTAACCACTGTCACCCTCAAAGCTTAGTGAACACGTAAGAGAATCCCCACTTAAGAGGGATTTAAACCCATAAATATTCAGGGCCATCAGGTGTGTTAATTAATCACTGTGTTAACCACTGTCAACCTCAAAGCTTAGTGAACATGTAAGAAAATCCCCACTTAAGAGAGATTTAAACCCATGAACATTCAGGGCCATCAGGTGTGTTAATTAACCACTGTGTTAACCACTGTCAACCTCAAAGCTTAGTGAACATGTAAGAAACTCCCCACTTAAGAGGGATTTAAACCCATGAACATTCAGGGCCGTCAGATGTGTTAATTAACCACTGTGTTAACCACTGTCAACCTCAAAGCTTAGTGAATACGTAAGAAACTCCCCACTTAAAAGGGATTTAAACCCATGAACATTCAGGGCCGTGAGATGTGTTAATTAACCACTGTGTTAACCACTGTCAACCTCAAAGCTTAGTGAACACGTAAGAAACTCCCCACTTAAGAGGGATTTAAACCCATGAACACTCGGAGCTTTCAAGTGTATTCGTTAACCACTGTGCTGTTGCAAATTCTTTCTCATAAGCAAATATCTTGAAAAAAAAGTATGGACACTTCAAATGCCTTAGGGTGTATTTGGCATGTGGTGCTAGCCTCATATTTTTATCGACCAGTCATCATTCGAGAGGTCATGGGGTCAATATTGACTAGTCATCATTCGAGAGGTCATGTGGTCAATATTGACTAGTCATCATTCGAGAGGTCATGTGGTCAATATTGACTAGTCATCATTCGAGAGGTCATGTGGTCAATATTGACTAGTCATCATTCGAGAGGTCATGTGGTCAATATTGACTAGTCATCATTCGAGAGGTCATGTGGTCAATATTGACCAGTCATCATTCGAGAGGTCATGTGGTCAATATCACAGCATTTCCTGGCACCCATTTTAGACTGGGTCAATCTGAGAGCGCAGGTCCATTTTTATAACTCTACCTTAGTGGAATTCAAACCCATGACTATAAGGCCCGTAGGCAAGCATACTTGCCACTATGCCACCCAGGATCCCATCGTGATATCTACTGTTATATTTCTCCTCATTTAAACATGTACACAGTTGTTTATATGTTCATCATATTTATGTATTTCAGAAGGGAGACACTTTACTAGGCTTTGATATTCCAGCATGGATGTTAAAAGCAGAATGGTTATCCTATCAATGATGAAAGCACTCTTGTCGACACAATAATGTCTGCGTCAAATATAGTAACAGAGGCTGTCAATAACAAGGTACTTGGGTTTCTTACTTCTTCTTTGGCTACATGTAAGCTAGCTGTGGAGCATAAGCAATCAATCAGCTCATTCAATCAATCATGTGTCATGCCAGAAAGTGTGGGCAGTCATGACCCGCCATTTCACTTGATCACCAGAGTCATGGATCAGCTCAGTGTTCCTGTTTTGACCATGCCATGTGGCCAAGCCATCCAGGTATTTACTTCTCGGTTTTCCCCTTGGTCTGTTCCCTTCGATCTTGCCAGTTGTCACTAAGTTCTCCAATTTATTTCTTCTTATAACATGTCCAAAAAATGTTGTCTGTCTACGTCTAATTTCTCTAATCAATTTACAATTTTCATTTGTCTCCTGTAGTACTAGGTCATTGGTTTTTCTGTCTGTCCATGGTATTCTTTGCATTTTCCCAGAAACCAAATTTCTGCAGCCATCAGATGTTTTTCAGCTTCACTGCTCATTGTCCAAGTTTCACATCCATACAAAAGAACTATGTAGCACCTCAAAACTCTTTTTCTCGTTTCACTTGACATCTTTTTATTGGTCAGTATGTCTTTCATCTTGCTAAAGGCTACTTTCGCCATGGCGATTCTTGTTCTAATCTCTTCAAGGCATCTCCCATCAGATGTTATGACTGTTCCGAGATAATTGTACAGGTTCACTTGTTGAAGAATATTCCCATTTACTTGTATATTACATTGTGGCATGTCTTTAGGCGAATCATAATGAACTAGGCACTTTTAAAGAAGTTAGTTTGCCATTGCTTTCCTTCTATGGCAGTGACCATACTGGTCGGAGACGCCAGCCATTGTCTCATGAAAGAGATCTTCTGCCTGCCATCGCAAAACTTGAGACCATAACCAACAACTATCTGTCGGCTGCCCTCATAATTTCATCCACCACCTGCATTCTATGGCTTCTTTTGAACACTTCCAATAAACGATTACGTAATAACACCACATAATCCACAGGAAAACACTAAAACAGCGTCTCTTGAAGAATAAACGCGTCACGTCGTCGCCATTTTTACCGGAAGTCACTCAGCTCACTCTAAATCCTAATTTTCATTATTATTTTTATCTGTTTTGTTTTTAACCAAGATTTGTATTCTGTGAAATAGTGAAAAGATTGGGGAATTTGTATATGTTTAAAATTTTGTTTTACTGACTATATTCTAGTTTGGGCATAGTTTGGGCAAGTCTTCTTCTGCCTCTTCTCCTCCTCTTTCCCCTCCTCTTCCTCCACCTTATCCTCCTCCTCTTCTTATTCTTCTTCTTCACTTCCTCCTCATCTTCTTCTCCACTTCCTCCTCATCTTCTTCTCCACTTCCTCCTCATCTTCTTCTCCACTTCCTCCTCATCTTCTTCTCCACTTCCTCCTCATCTTCTTCTCCACTTCCTCCTCATCTTCTTCTCCACTTCCTCCTCATCTTCTTCTCCACTTCCTCCTCATCTTCTTCTCCACTTCCTCCTCATCTTCTTTTCCACTTCCTCCTCATCTTCTTCTTCTTCTTCTTCTGTTGTTGCTGTTCATGATCTCTAGGCAGTAGTTTGCCATTGCTACAGAAGTCCCTCATATTTTAATATATCTTTCTATCTTTCCCTCCATCTCTCCCTGCATTGTGACCTAAATATATGTAGAGGTCCACCTCTTGAAATGAGGTTTCCCCAAGGGATATCATTTGCTTAATTTATTCTCAATATCTTTGTCTTTCCCATATCAAATTTTATATATTAACTGGTTGGGAAAACAATGGATGCATCTGAACACATGGTCATTTCCACCATCTCGCACCATCTCACGTCTCACATGCTTGGTGCGTGGCTTTTCTGCAATCATTTTCTCCTTTGTCGTTATTCCATTCCTGATCTTTGCCCTCCTTGCAACATCATATTGCTTCCCCTCTTCCATCACATGTATTTAATTTATCTTGCGCTTGACTTTGTCTTAGTGGCCTCAAAGAGTTCCCCAATTGATTTCCTGTAGTAGTAATAATGATAAAGGCAACCATTCCACAGTCCTGTTCTTATCTTAAATTGTTAGCTTTCCTTTATGCAGCACTCTGTATCTCATGTCTTCATATTTTGTCTTTATTAAGTCAGTGAGCTTCTATGGAATCCCATATTGTCTCATAAATTTACATTTCCACAGTTCACAAATCCAATATAAAGTAGTGAATTCATTTCAATGCTATGCTTTATAATTATTCATAATCTGGCTATTTAGTCAGTGCTGGATCTGTTTGGTCAGACACCTGCCTGTGACTCCTTTAGTTGTTTGTAGTTTAAGCAGATATTCATACTGTAAAATTTTTTTAAACTATTGTGATAATAATTCTATGCAGAATTTGAATAACGAAGACACAAACAATAGATTGCACGATTTATTGCCTGGCATATTTCGCTGCATCTCGTCAGGTACATACTGCAGAAATCACACAACTTACGTGAAATTAACTAGATAAATCCTTCAAGTTGAAATATACACAATTTCGCACAGTAATGTCACTTATCTACCACGGTAATTTTATGCAGAATAAATTCTATGCAGAATATTGGTTCTAAAGAGAAAGGTGTTTACTTACACTTTCATTTTATTAAAATGCAGATCTTGCCAGGAGACAAGACTGGTCTCCCCTGGGAACTTTGGCAGTTTATTCTGTCATGGCTGCCAGCAGCAGACCTCTGCCGTGTATCTTGTGTGTGCAAGACTTGGACAGAGCTGGTAGCCAGTGTTGACTCAACACGGTGGAAAGAACTTTATCTTGGTTTCTGGTGAGCATAGTTTGATTTATTCTGCTCATGGATTTTTTTTAAAAACTCACATGCTGAGAAAAATTCTTGGAATACCGTGGACCAAGAAGAAAACAATACTGACATTCTAGAAGATCTGAACATCGAAGAAAACTAGCCCACAAACAGCATCATATCTCATACATCTCTTATATCCCAATGCTGCAGAGTTGTCTACTTTTGTCCGCCCAGTTGAGGGTGATGTTCAGTATGGACATCTGATCCGAGACTCTGGTGGTTGTATTAGATAATAAACTGGGAACGCCAACACTTACCAGCATAAAACACACAAACACAAGCCCTGTACAAGGAACTTGCTGTGTATGTAAAGTGTTAGAAGACAAACCTGGAACGCCAACACTTACCAGCATAAAACACACAAACACAAGCCCTGTAGAAGGAACTTGCTGTGTGTATATGAAGTGTTAGATGACAAACCTGGAACACCAACACTTACCAGCATAAAACACACAAACACAAGCCCTGTACAAGGAACTTGCTGTGTATGTAAAGTGTTAGAAGACAAACCTGGAACGCCAACACTTACCAGCATAAAACACACAAACACAAGCCCTATAGCAGGAACTTGCTGTGTGTATGAGAAGTGCTGGGGCCACCATATTATTATAGGCCTGATTGCATGGAGCAGTAGGTAATCAGGTAATTCCCTCAGCAAATGATGAGAGCTAGCATCGAACCCTTTTGAGATTGTACTCATGCCGTTGTCAGCAAAACGTCCTAAATTTACACCAACACGTCTGCTAATTATCAGCGTGCACATGGAACTAAATAAATTGTGGAGTGGGACAGACAGAACTACAAAAATTTGATTTTTAAGAGCATGCATCTTTCCCATTGCAACACACGCCTGTGAGACCTGGACACTTACTAAACAAGCTGAACAGCGTATAAATGCCTTTGAATATAAATGTTATAGACGGGTTCTAGGAATATCTTGGATAAAAAAAAGAACAAATGCATCAATACTTCAAGAGCTAAATATTGAAGAAGGTTGGCTATTAAACACAATAAAACAAAGAAAATTGAAATATTTTGGTCACTTGAAATGTCACAAAAGTTTGGAAAGAACAATAATGGAGGGGTATATGCCTGGGAAGAGAGGAAGAGGAAGGCCAAAGAGAAGATGGGTGCAGGATGTGGCAGATGATCTCCAGATAGATGTATCGGACGCGGGACATCTTGCTTATGATCGAGAGGTTTTCCGGAAGGTTGTTATGGCAGCGAAGTTCTGCAAAGGACAGGCTACTGAATGAATGAACATGGAAATACCGCTATCCATACTAAACATCACCCTCAGATGGGTTCACAAGTGGAGACAACTCTGCAGCATTGGAATATAAGAAAAACATGATACAAAGCATCCAGAGTTACATGGATGCTTGAGGTGGGGGTTGCAGAGGGTGTTCAATTATATTCAAAACAATGTATTTCCTTTGTGAATGGCAGAGAACTTGTCGTGGTTCAGGATTGCTTGACTATTATTGAGTGACTGTTTATAATGTTCTGTTTGGAACTATATTGCCATTCATGATGCACAATATTTAAGAACTCCAAGTACAACAAAATACTGGTTTGTTCAAATTCACTATTTCTTTTTTTACAATTCATTACGTGTTTACGCAACTTCAACTGATCACAACATCATGCTATCAATCATAAAACACTGAAATATAACGCCTATAAAATTATAACACATCAGCGGCAATATAAATGTTGCCACTACCCACAACGAGTCTGAGCCAATCTACTCACTACCACAGTCTCAGCTTGAGTTTTGTGTTTAAGAGAGAGCTTTCTCTCCTGAATGCCGTCGAAAGCGTGCTTCTCACTCAAGGCAATCCACAATTTAAACCGTGATGAGAGTGAGCCTTAGTCACTCTCGATCATGACAGACACCATAAATAAAATATTGCACGATTTCTTGCCTGGCATATCACGTTGTAGCTGGTAAGGTGCATAATATATATTAGTCGATTCCAGCCGTTACTATGTAACCAGAAGGACTTGCTGCTAAGTGTTTGGTTTCCATGGATATAACATTTTACACATTCGCGGAATATCAGTCACGATGTACATCATATTTCAACCAAAGTATCATTCATTTCTTCACATGACTTGATATATAACTCTGCATTATGCACCTGACGAGATGTAGTGAAATATGTCAGGCAAGAAATCGTAGAAATATTTTATTTACGTCGTCTTTGTTTATATTCTATGATAGTTAATTATGGTCATCATCATGCAGGAAATCCTTGGCAGAATGTTGCTCTCACTACAGCCTGTTAGAAAGACTCAGTTCTTCACTAGTTCCTCTGTCTCATGCATTTTCATACCTGCAATAGAAAATAACATGAAGTCATGCAGCTTTCAAAGAACACAATTATGGAAAGCAACGGATGTTTCGGTCAATAGTCTTCATCAGCAAACAAATACACAAAACACAACATATAAATACGGGAGAAACACTACAGGCATAATAACTGAATGAGAGGAATGGAAAGATGATTAATAAAACAAGAACAATGAAAAGAAAATGGGGGAAAAGAAATTATTTTACAGCCTGGAATTCCGAGATAAGTAGCACATTTTCTTCATCTTTTTAACAACTGTTCTAATTTTTGTCATCTTTCCATTCCTGTTAATCAGTTATCACTGTAGTGCCTGCCGGTGTTTATATGTTGTATTTTGTGTGTTTATTTGCTGATGAAGACTAGTCGCCAGCTCGGCCTATGTTTTCCGTAATTGTATTCTGTGAAGCTGCATTACTTCATGTTATTTTATATTGTTTACATTGTCCCCATTGTTGTTAATTATGTAGCTCAAGTGCTCAAAGTTTGTGGTGTTTTAAATTTTTTCTCGATATACTCATGGCCAACCCAGCATCTTCTTTCTTTTGTCCTTCACTGCCATAAACCATTCGGTGTCGCAGGCTTGTTTGATGATTGGTTTCTGAACTTCGTATGCTGAGATGTTGTGGTGTTGATGACTCCGCCGATCCATCTTTTTTCATTGTCTTCCCTTACCTCTTGATGTTTCCATTTTCATGTTGTATGCTCTTGCTGCTGGCGACATTGGGTTCATTCTCACTAGGTGGCCGAACCAATTAAGTCTTTGTTTATCAATGAATTAAACAACTGGTGTTGTTCCAACTGTTTTATAGATCCTCTCGTTTCTAATATGGCCTTTCTTGATCTGTTCGCTGCTTTTCTCAAGCATTTATTTTCACAATTAGTAAGTTTTCTTCCTTGTTCTTTAGTTAGTGCCCTTGTTTAGCATTGATAGCACAAAATTGGTATTAAAAATTGCATTTATAATGTTCTTTTTAATTTCCATGGGGATATGTGGATGTTTCAGGTTGGGTGTAATTTGATATGTAAAATTATTGACTTGTTTAGTTCTTGTCTCCATCTCTCTATCTAATCGTATATTGCTTTCAATTTTTACGTTGTCGAGTGTGTCCTCTAATCTCTACTTCTTTCTTCTACGTCTGTCAGCACTAGTTGATACTTGTTAATTTTTTTATGTGTTGTCTGTCTGTATGATTACATATTCAAATAGATCAGCCAGACAAACAGACAGTGTAAGGAAACTAATGCATTTTAAAATATGTGCACATTTTTCTCCAGTGAGTGGCGTCATCCATTCTGGCCTCTAAATGTCCAAACAGAGCCTCCTTCCTGGCGACTGGCTTTCCGAGATCAGTACACCTCAACCAGATTTTGGTGTCAGAGAAAGAAACGGGAGACCAAACATGTAACGTGCACAGCTCTCTTTAAGAAAAGCAACCTCCAAAGAAGCATCCATGTTGGTCCAGGTTTAGCTCATGAGAGCTTGAAGGCAGCACTGTCCATTGCCTGTGATTATGATAGAATCGTTATCCACCCTGGGATCTACGATGAGCAAGCTGAGATCTTGATCAAAGTTCCTTTGGAGCTGGTTGGATTTGGGGAGTTGGGAAGTGTGATTCTGAATGTAGGTTTAAAACAACTGTCTGCCTCAACCAGGATGACTGGCTTAGTGCTGAGGGCACCTTGGTTTACAAATTTTATTGTCAATGTAAGTTCATTGGTATGTGTGTAATGTATGCTTTTATTGTGCTTCTAACGAGACATGCTTCTTTCTTAAGAAGCAGGCCATACAGAGACTGCCATGGCAGAATTTTAAAATTAGAAAAACTACCCACAACAGAATATTTATCATCATCATCATCAAGTGCCATGCTATCTGGTGTAGGTGTTCATTTCTCTACACATATCTTGGTCTTTGGTTTTCTGGATCAACTCTGCTGCTGATATTCCTCCATGCCACCATCTCAATCCATGCAGCATCATTTCTCTTGGTCTGCCTCTGCCTCTCTTCCCCTCGATCTTTTCAGTTGTCACAATGTTCTCCAATGCTTCTCTTCTCATCACATGACCAAAGAAAGCTGTTTGTCTCTTTCTTATTGTTGAATATAATGTTCTAGTTTCATTAGCCTCATTCAGGCAATCGTCATTAGTTACTCTGGCAGTCCAAGGAATTCGCAACATTTGTCTTAGGAACCACATCTCTGTTGCTTCCAAGTTCTTCCTAATTTGTTCATTTACATTCCAAGAGAAGCAGCTTACCGAATGGCTGGAATGCCAGATTCTCCTACAGGAGACCCAGGTTCACATCCTCAGTAAGGTGTGGAGTTTTTTTCAGTCGTGGGCAAAAAGAAAACTCTAACCTGCACAGTTGGCTGTGACTGCACTAGCTAGGCGGCCTTAATTACTCTGGCTCAAGTACCCCTGCCATACACCGCAAGGTACTATATCAGCAGTAAATGACAGTTTTTTAAAATGACATTCCAAGATTCACTGCCATACAGCAAAATATGTTATATATAGCACTTCAGCATTCTCTTTCTTACATTCAATGATAGTGATTTGTTGCATAAGATACTTTTCATTTTATGAAATGCAACTTTTGGTTGGCCTATTCTGCTCATAATTTATGTAGTGCACCTTCCGTCTGATGTTATAAATACCCCTAGGTATTTAAAACTATCCACTTGGTTAAGAATTGTCCCTTCTATTTCCATTTCACATTTTGGTGAATATTTATAGAATGTGTCAGTTCTGGTATCTACACTTTGAGATCCTTGCCTATGCTACAGAGTTTGTGCACTGAGCTGAGAGTCTTCTAGTATGATTTGAAAGAGGAGATTGGAGTTTTATTGGATGGCTTCACAATGCAGTGATTATGATCCTTTAATCCAATCAATAAGTCAATCAGTGAAGCAATATACCAGTAAGGCAGTCAGTTGTTTATTAAGTCAATCAATCAATGAATCTATCAATAAGTCAGTTGATCAGATAGTCAATAAATCAATAAGTCAGTTAATCAAATAGTCAATGAATCAATCAATAAGTCAGTTGATCAACAAGTCAATAAATCTGTCAATAAGTCAGTTGATCAACTAGTCAATAAATCTATCAGTAAGTCAGTTCATCAACTAGTCAATAAAATAAATAAATCAGTCAGTCAATAAGTCAGTTGATCAACTAATCAATAAATGAATCAATACGTCAGTTGATCAACTAGTAAATACATAAATCAGTAGGTCTGTTCATCAACTAGTCAATAAATTTATCAATAAGTCAGTTTATCAACTAGTCAATAAACCAATCAGTCAATTAATTACCTAGTCAATCATGTAGTCAGTACATGAAATTATGTCTAGTCTTAGTCAGATATGACTGAGCTACGGTATGACAGTAGGCGGTACTACCTGCTTTCTGTTAGCGCTGAATGTTGGACGGTGCTCACCAAACCTGACACCCTACATTGTGCCTACGGCTTCGGGTGGAGGAGTGCATTTGGGATGGTACAAGCCTTACCCTTTTGCAAGGAAATGCAACCTAAAGACTAAATGTCATGGCTTGGCAGACCAGGTCCTAAGCCTTGGTTGGCAACTGGTCTAGGATGGAAGCGCCGACATATGGACAGTTAGAGCATTGCTTTGCTGATCCGGCAGCTTCTGCAGTTGGTATTGTTCCAGACGTATTGGTGTTACCTTTCCTCTGGAGTAAACTAGACAGGCTGAGAGAGGGATCATGTGCATGGGCAATACGTGGTCTCTAAATTCAGCCCAGGCTTTGTGCTATTAGAGGTATAACTCCATTTTACAAACTCTCGTCTGTCAAGATGGCAAGGTGCCAGTCACTCATTCAGTTAATAAATAATCAGTCAATAATCAGTCACACATAAGGACATAGAAAATATATACAAATCAGTGAACTATGAAAATGTGATGTTTAATAGGCATTTATAAGAGAAAATGAGATAAATGGACTGATATCCAAATAAAGAGAATGAAGTAGATATTATGGGATATACTGGACAACAACAATGAATTAAAGTTAAAGATCAACAACAATGAAGTAAAGTAAAAGACAGAAGAACTACAAATCTGTCATTCCAATAGATGCCATGCATTGGGGATTGTTCATTTTGGCATGTTCATATGTTGTACACATTCAACTAATTTTACATTCTTCTATATTTATCAATTGACTTTAATCTGTTCATTCTTTTATAATTATCTATTGACTTTAATATGTTATGCCTTCAGTACTTATCAGTTGACTTTAACCCTTTACAAGGCATAGCGCCCTTTACCGGCCGGTCTCTAACTACGAGCGTAACGGCCGATTCCGGCCGATACTATTATGCATTGTAAAAACGCGATCTCTCAGCTTTCCGACACTTCCGTCGGCTACTTTCACTTTCGCCCATAGCTTGACAACGTGGCCGCCATTTGTAAACGCGCTACAATGACTTTGAACGGACTTTTATGGACTTGTTTTGATAGTTTTCGGGAGTTTTACGCTGTTTTTCAAAATGGATTTCGGCGATTCTTCAAGTGATAGCCGAGATTTCACTCTGTTCAATTTAAATGACATTAAAGGGCACGAAGTTGATTATTAATCGGAGCTAGATATCAGTGCAAAGCGTTACTTTGCATTAGCAGTCGTGAGTCGGACTTTAAAGTAAGTGATTATGATTCTGAAAATGTGTTTGTAAATTGGCGTATAGATGACGGAAAATCACAAACAACATGCCGTATTTCGTAAATATTTGTGTTCATATATGGATTACCGGCAACAATCACGTGAGTAACATATTCTGCATGCTTTTCCCTGCATTGTGTTGTTTATTTAACTAAAATCGGTTGACTAACACCTTGTTTGTGATGTTTTTACTAACGCGACCCGAAATTTTTACAGAACCTGAAAAAATCTTGCCCGTTCAGGGCTACAAAACGGACAAGCGTCTGCCCTGTAAAGGGTTAATCTGTTCATCTCATCTCATCTCATCTTATCATGTTCCTCTTGTACCTTGTGGTGTCAAGTGAAGTATAGACATCATGAGGGTGCCCGATTATGGGCTTCATATATCGATATTCCCATGGACTCTGTTATTCCCTCCGTCCAACGTTTACGTGGTCGGCCTCTTCCTCTGTTTCTATCGGGTCTGTACATCATTGCTTGTTGTGGTTCGCTGTTGACTGGTAACCTACTTGCATAGCCCATTTATACTTCTTAGTTTTTCTACGAGCAGTTTAATCTGTTCATTCTTTTATAATTATCAATTGACTTTAATATGTTATGTCTTCAATACTTATCAGTTGACTTTAATAAGTTAAGTCTTCTATACTTATTAATTTTAATGTGCTAAATTTGTATGTACAAATCATTTGATTTCAATGTGTTAATTCCCGCATGCTTCTCAGTTCTCTATGATGTATTAATTCCTCTATATACATTAGTATGGTGTAATGTAAGGCCTTGTATATGGTGTATTTTTAATAAGTGTTCACTGTTTGAAAATATTGCCATTCCAAGTTTTGTATTCACCCTCTGTAAAGTTCATGCAACATAATAGGTAAATACAAAACATGCACCGGCAATACTTTCAAACACTGCACAGTCATCACTGCTGATATGATTTTCATGTTTGCTTTTGTTGCAGGCTAACTCAGGATACCTCCAGATTGACAACTGCATCCTGGAAGACGGAATTATCTGCTGCAGAAACCCTTGCACAGTATACATCAAGTTCTGCACTTTTCGGCATGCATCCGTCATACTGCAACACATGAATGTGGGCATTATAGAAAACTGTGAGTTCTCTCAAAGTGCCGGGGCTACCATTTTCATCGAAGGACACCCAAAAGATGAGAGAAGCTGGGCTTACTCCTTCGTGAAAGAGCGTATGAATACTGTTTATTACCAAAGAAGGTCACTGCACAGGAAAAAGGGGGAGTTGAAGGCATCATCTAGTGGAGCTTCTACAGTCCAGTCATCTTTTACTGGAAAATCTCAGACATCTAGAATCTCAGGCCCACTTTCTGACTCAGTTTTTAATGAAGCTGGTTTGAACCTTGATGCACTAGAAGGAAACACTTGGAATTGTAATAATACAGGGTCAAATTATGTTGACCCTAAAGGGGAATAACTTAGTTGGCTGTGGAGATATTCAGTCTGTGTGTGAAGAAAGTGTCTCACTTAAACAACCAACAGCAATGGCTGCATCCCTAAATACTGGGACAAATAAAATCAAACAGAGTCATAAACCAGGAACTTGTCAAGAATGTTCAGCTGATATTTTACCATTTTCAGACAAAATGGAATTATTCAGTGTGGGAGCAAATAACTCTGCTGAACTATTGGATAAAGATAACCGTAACATGATAGAGCTGTCAGAAGGAGTTCCACAAAGTGAAAGTAAAATATCTGGTAGTGTGTCTTCATTGCAGCAGATATTTGAAAAGCAATGCATTCATTCTGTAGAAGGGAGGCATACTTGTAATAATTGTAACTATGATAATGACAGTTCATTGACATCAGGTTTAAGTTTATTTCAGACTCCATCGGATTCAAAAATGACCGGACAGTCAGTTTTGAAGAAAGCTGTTCATCGTAAAAGTATCGATAGTCACGTCAGTTTTAATCTTAATGAAAGTACATCTGATTCTCAGCCTGTGCATGAACATTTACAAGGTCATGGTAAATATACTGCAGGGGTTTCTCAAATAAGTAATTCAGTTGACTTAACGGCAGACACAGTCCATAGTAGATTACCTCCCATTCCAAAATTGTCACCAGTAAAACATAATAAAGGGAAACAATCATTAGGACATCTGGAAAACACAAATAAAGAATCAAATCAAAGTAGCTTGGTGAGTGTAAAGCATTTGAAAAATATAGAAATAGATGTAAAGAATATTCCTGAAATTGTAAATGTTTTCAAAGATAAAAATTCTAGAGAATTATGTAAAAAACAGATGCTAAACATGGCTGTAGAAACACAAGCATTTGAAAAAATGAAAACCTGCAGCATTGAAATAGACATGAGTTTAGCAGATCAAAACAGCATTGATGCACATGACATGGACAAACCTCAAGGAGACTCAAATATCAGCATAAACAGTGCTTCCCATGAATCTGATGGTGATTATCATCACAAAATATTAGTTTCACAGAGCTGGACTGCATCAGATCAGATGCCCATTGAGGATTTTCCAAGTGAGTCCTTTGCTAGTTGTTGTAACTCTCAGATTAAAGACAATGGTGAAAACGGTGATATTAAAGAAGAGTTGTTTGGAGCAGCTTGTAAAAACGGTGTCTCATGTTCAGATCAGTTCGATACCGGCCAGGAGAAATTAGCAGTTTATGATAACTTCAAAGGGTCGACATCTGAAAGGTTAGAAAGCTGTGATAATTCAGATAATAACATTTTACTGTATCAACCCGGACCAGAGCAGCCTCCTGTACGACGATCTCAGAGTGATGAGGTGCTCACGGAATCTGATGATTATCTGTCCATTGACGATGAAATGGAGCAATCGGATGATTCCAGTGACACGCAAAGTGAGTACAAGTTTTTGTTGATGACGGATATTTCCAAATCAGACTGCGTAGTGAATAAAAGCACAAAGAAAGAAAGAAAACAGACAGACAGCAGACCAGCCTGGCAGACAGACAGACTGATTGACTGAAAGAAAAATGTGAAAGGGAAAAGAATTTGTTAGAAAGAAAGGGAAAAAAAAAGACAACTAAGGAAATGAGGAAACATATAAAGAAGGTGGAAAGAAATGAAAAATAGATACAGATGGTTGAGTGAACAAAAGAAGGGCAGAAATACACATAGGCAGATAAAAATAAATATTGCTGCGAAGCATCTGTCAACTAATATATATTTGCATCATATTAAATGCTTTTTAATTTGTTATTTGAGAATACCCATTCCATTGAATTGTTCATGAGAATTCCATTGGATTAAATCGTTCAAAATTGTCCAAGTTATTGGAATTGGAGATTGTTGATCAATTGGTTCAGTCTCAATAGGCAACCAACACATTCATTCAGCATATGCAAAAAATGGGTACTGATCATGTACTATCATCATGAGAAATTGCTATGATTCTCTTGCAGTCTCACAATGTGCAAAGAATTGAATCCTCTGTGAGCTTCATAAAAGAGGAGATTATGGTTGATCCTCCCTTCGTGAGTCTGAATTGTGTATGTTTTCAGGATGCCACACAAGGAGGTAACAGGAGACTTTGGTCCGCAAGATACCTGATCCTGACTCATCATCATCTCTGCACTTCTTCTTGAAGGATAATATGCTTAAGAAGATATGGTTTGGACATATATGTAATCAGTGGTTTCAGTCAGTAAAGAAATCTCCAGTTAGGACTTTAGCTTACATTTCTGTGCCATATCACACTGGTTTTAGAAGGAATGAAAAGGCAGATGCTTTGACTAATTCTACAGCTATTGTAGTAGTAGTAGTAGTAGTAGTAGTAGTAGTAGGCCTCTTTCAGTCCTGAAGGACTATAGAGTTGTGCCGCTTGGGAGGTGCCTGGCAGCACCGCTGGTGACTGTATAGTCCAATTCGAGAATGACAATCACTGTCACAGTTCCCACATCTGTAAGACGAGGCAAGTCCCGCAGTAAGTGACTGCTCTTTGAACCTGTGCCGTCTCTCCTCAGTTTTTTGGATCTGATTGCGCTCAAAGAGCACCAGTCCATTTCGTACATCTCTTCTCCAGGAGCATCTGTCTGTTGCAACTCTCTCCCACGTGTCTGGATCTATTCCAATGGTTTTCATGTCTTGTTTACACACATCCCTATATCGCATTTGGGGTCTTTCGGTTGGCCTCTTTCCTGTGGCTAGTTCTCCGTAAAGGAGATCTTTGGGAATACGTTCGTCCTCCATTCGAGATACGTGGCCCAACCACCGGAGGCGTCTCTGCTTGAGGAGGGTGTGCACTGTGGTAATATCTGCTCTTTCAAGCACCTGTTTGTTTGTTATGTGGTCTTTCCATGTTATGCCCAGGATACGTCTCAGACATCTCATGTGGAAGGAATTCAACTTCCTTTCCTGTCTTGAGTACAGGGTCCAGGATTCAGACCCGTAGAGTAGTGTGCTAACAACACAAGCTTTATATACTTGAGCTTTTGTACGCTCTGTTAGTCTATTATTCTCCCAAACTCTTTTAGCTAGCCTGGAAAATGTTGTGGCTGCCTTTCCAATGCGTCTGTCGATTTCTGTCTCTAATGAAAGATTATCTGATATTGTCGATCCCAAATACACAAAATCGTGGACGACCTTCAATTCGTAATTAGACAGCTATTGTGGTACTATAAAATATTTCTGATACTGATATTCCGCCAAACCATTTGTCAAGCTATCCAGCATTTTCTGCCTTGATTTCCCCTGCCTCTTTTTCCCTCTAACTTTCCCCATTAATTAGTTAGTTAGTCGCTTCCAACTTCACGGCAATAGGTCATCCCCATTATGCTCCATTCCTGTGCCAGTGAATATCACATGAAATGCTCCTCGCTGCTCTATGTGAAAATTTGAATATACAGGAGTCTCAACAAGCCGACAACCTGCACAGGTACACTGTGCATAATGCTGCCGTCATAATGCCAACACAAAAGTCCTCCACAGAAAATACAGTTCATCGTCGATGGAAACGGCAGTCACTACAAAATCAGCAGCCACACATTAATGCATTAAAAGTCGAGAGGATCGACTTCATTGCCCCGCCAGCTTTCCCCTTCTTCTTATGACAGGCTCTAAGAATATGGACTGTCTTCTTCAAATGCAAATAATCAGTTCTCCTTGTAAGTTAAGTCTTTGAAAATATCTTCATTACAATTTTTATCCTTCCAGAATGTTCTCATCATTATTATAGAAAACCACATCTCTGCAGCTTTCATATAATTCTTTATTTGTCTGCTAATTGTCCATGATTCGCTTCTGTACATCGAGATTAGCTCAATGTAACCCTCACCTTCTCACACTGATTGATAAAAATATATTGCAAAATATGTTTGTCATCATGTAAAATGCTACTTTTGCTTGTGCTATTTTATATTTAAGAAAATTTGGTCAAGCTGTCTGCTTCGAAGGTTGTGGGTCCGACTCCAGGCTATGTCTTTCAGTTCACGAGTGCATTTTTCTCTGAGACTCCTGGGAGTCGTCGCTGGAGCTACAGAGCTCGTGTTTTGTGCGACACTTTTGACAATCCATCCTCCAGAAAGAGACCAAGCCATATGGGATAAAACCCGGTGCAATGAAGTCAGTTATCTCAACTTTTAAGATTGTTTGTTATATTTAGGAATGTGCATTGATGGTTTTACTGGGAGCTTACGCTCCCAGTACGATAATGTGATTAATGTGGATGGATGAAGGGGTCAACACCTGCACTTGCTGTTTGCTAACAGAGGGAAAGGGTCACCTATTTCTCTGTGTATTCAGACCTGCAAAACACGATGGTCCTAGCACTTCACAGGCCCATAAGTCCACGTGTTTCAGCTTTGGAACTTGTCTTTATTTTATTTTTAACTTGAAGACTTTAAAGCCAGCAGATCAGTCTCCTCGTTAACTCATTTGTCACAAGCTGCAAAAGTTACTGGTTGAGAAAGCAATGCTCAAAATGTCCGCCTGACAGAGCTTCGATCTTAGACCAGCTGCCAACCAAGGCTTAGGGTTTGACCTGCCCTGCCATGACATTTAGTCTTTAGGTTGCATTTCTTCACACCACGATAAGGCTTGTACCCTCCCAATTGCGCTCCTCTACCCGAAGCCGTTGGTACAATGTGGGGTGTCGGGTTTGGCAAGCGCCGTCCAACATTCGCGCTAACAGAAAGCAGATAGTACCGTCTATTGTCATACAGTAACTTAGTCAAATCTGACTAAGACCTGACACAGCATTTGTCTCATAACTGTGTACACTAACCATCATGCTGCTAGGTTCCCTCAAGAGAGGGTTAGATAGTGATTAAAACATGGACAATTATATTCTTCTGTAGGTAACATTTATGAAACCTCAAGCCAGTCCACAGACAGCAGTGATGGGGGGAGTAGCAAACACTTCATAGATCCATAGTCCACGTGTTTCAGCTTTGGAACTTGTCTTCATTTTATATTTAACTTGAAGACTTTTAGGTCAGCAGATCAGTCTGCTTATTAACTCATTTGCCGTAGGTTAGCATGGCCGAATGGATAAGAATGTGTGTTCTGAAACATCCGGTGTGCTAATGTCAAGGTAAGGGGTTCAACCCCTACACCGGACAGTTGGACTAAAATGTTGACCTAGCTGTCCTTGATTTGGGGACGTAAATTACAAGTACCTCTGACATCAGAGTGGGTTTGCCTGAAGGCGAGGGGCACTGTTAATAGGGAAAGCTAATCTAAGCACAAAAATTTAGTCCTGCACTACTAGAAATAGTGTATTTTGACTATGCTTGAGTTCAAAGCGAGCGAGCGCAAAAAAAATGTCAGGCAATAAACTGTGCAATCTATTGTTTGTGACTTGGTCATTTAAAAAAAACTCCTTTGTCTCATAACTGTACACTAACTATCATGCTGCTAGGTTCCCTCAAAAGAGGGTAAGATAGTGTTTAAAACATGGAGATTGATATTCTTCTGTAGGTAACATTTATGATACTTCAAGCCAGTCCACAGACAGCAGTGATGTGGGGAGTAGCAAGCACTTCACCGACACTGACGAGGAGTTCTCAAACGGTGAAGAGTCTGTGATTATGTTGCCGCACCTACGAGAACTACACTTGAACAAGACAGAGAACCCCTGCTCCCCGGTCAGAACTGATGCAGAGACTACATCTATTACTAGTGATTATACTAAACCGGTGCCTGTGGACATTTTAGAGGATACGGATATGAGGTTAGTGTAATTATTCTTTTCCTCTTTCAGTGCCTTTCAGCGGTATTATTATCTGCAAATGTGATGCCATGGCAGTTACTTCTGTCGGTATATAATGGCTTTTAAGCCTTTACCAATACTGTCAAAAAAACTGTCACTATATGCCAATAAAGTACCTTACGGTTTATGGCAGGGGAAGTCTTTGAGCTTGAGGAATTAAGGCCACCTGGCTGGTACAGTCACCGTGAACTGAGCAGGTTAGGATTTTCTTTTTCCCCCCGCTTAACCAATACTAGCACATGGAATTATGGGGTATAGTGACTAGCTCCTTTTCTCACAACAAAGAGAAATCTTGGATGTAGACTTAAGATAATTTAGATAGACCATATGAGTGAACACACTCATGAGATGTACTGGAAAGCTGTATGAACGCAACATAACCATTGGGCTGGCAGGCAAGCATCTTGCCATCACACTATCATGGCCCCTCAAACATATGGTGCAAGCCCCATGTCTGTGTAGACCAATCAGCGCGTGAAGGATGATGTGCTGACTATCATATTGGCCATCACGCCTTCCCAAAGCAATTCCTGGTAGCCATTTTATGCTGGGCAAACCTGGGACCCAGGGAAAAACATAGTTGTTCTCAATTTCTAGTCAGTGACCACTGGACTAACAAGCAAGCTTGCTAGCATGATCTGCTCATTTCATTCATTCATCATGTACCACGTTGGTAAGCGTAGGCGGCCATGTTTCGCCATCTTACACGATCAGCAGTACTCATTTAGGATTGCCTTATTTGTTTCAACACTTTAGCTACCAAATGAAATAGACTGAAGACAGTCTTTCTAGTGTGCCAATAAATGAATGTTTGAATTTTTCATTCTTTTATTTGGTGACATGTAACCTTTTTTGTTTAGGTTTTTCCCTGAATGACTTGGCTGGTTTAATAAAAATATTTAAGTCGATCCAGCATTTGAATTGTGTATAGACTCGGTCACCAGAACATTTTACTTATCCTGCTTCCTAAAAATGATCTATCAAGGGGGTTACTTGTGCCATACTGGTACTAAAGAACAATTGAACATGAAATATAAGTGAACAGTTTGACAAAAGGACATACACACAGATACAAGTGACTGTTTTGACAAAAGGATGTACACAGATATAAGCATTTGTTTTGACAAAAGGACATACACAACGCAGGTACAAGCAATTGAGGTGACAAAAGTCTTTATCACTGAATAAAAATTTTAAATATTTAGCCAGAAAACTGAAATATCACATTTATAAATACGTAAGCCACATGTATTAATAAATATCACAAGCAAAGCCTTAAGCTTTGGAATAAATAATATGGAAAAGCACAAGACAATAGGGGTGTTGAAAAACAAAACAAACCAAAAACGATGAGAGAATAAAAATGCACATCAAAGAAGAAGAATAGATGCATGTGTATATCTACATACATACATTCACACATATGTATACACACATTGTCAATTAGGGTGCCAGTGTGTTGAGAAAGGGTGCATCCAGGAGTTCTTGTTGTGGGTAGAACATTGAAATACTGTGTTCATAATGAGGAGATTATGTTCTGCGCAAGTCAGGCAGAGGAGAAGTCCATTGCACACCAAACGTTCTGAAAGTGTCTTTCCAGAAGGTGTTTTTTAGCCTACTCTTTCAGTTCAGCAATAGTGTTGAAATGGCTGCACACATTTCCCCATAAAATATATCCTCGGCATCATTTTGCTGTTGTAGTTGGTGCGCTACTAATTGTAACCTGTTTGCTCCCAAACCACAAAGAACACAAGATACACAGTTACATTTGTCAAAATATCCTTTAGAATATTTAAATTTCCACAGAGTTGACAAGATATGCAGCAACATAACCCGTATATATAAATATTATTGTGAATGTTCACGTATCCACAGCTCATATGTTGAGCAGATACATGGCTGTTTGATCCACCAATGCCGAATGAATCACAGTAAAGGAGGGCTGATGATCAGTCTACAGGCACATGCTGTTATCTCAGAGTGTGATATTAGTGACCTGGGCTATGGAATACGATGTATCCAGAACTCTAGGGTATGCTACATAAGTTCAACTATGCAATTGCCATTTTTCTCCTCCTCCTCCTCCTCCTCCTCCTCCTCCTCCTCCTCCTCCTCCTCCTCCTCCTCCACCTCCTCCTCCTCCTCCTCCTTATTCGTCAACTTATTCTTCTTTTTCATCTTCTTCCTTCCTTCCTCCTCCTCTTCTTGTTCCTTTTCTTCTTCCCCTTCTTCTTCTCCTGCCTTCCATTGGAGCAAAGGCCCTCAACTCTCGCCAAACCCACTGTAGACTTGTTTATGATTGGTTAGATTTTGCAGCTCAAGTTTTCTACAGGATGAGATAGCCAGCCTCATGTCAACCCAACCCTCCTCAGACATCTTTTATGACAAGAAAGGTAGTTGCAGTGTTACTATTCTTTGCTTCCATCACGAGTTCTGGTAGCTCACAGGATATCATTGTCTTAGATTATTCAGCTCACAAATGGAGGATCTGCATGGCAAAGTTGTCAAGTGGCCTCAAACTCAGGAGGTCATGGGTTTATTTTCAGACTACATCATTCAGACGATGAGTGGAATGTTCTCTGAGACCCATGGAACTGGAGATATGGATTTTAGTCCTTTTCACGAGCTGGGCTTCAATTCAACATCTAAAAAGTGTGTTAGAAATTACAATAACCAATGTCTTGTAATGTGTCAATATTGTTGTTAAGGATGTCAGAAGTGTTACGTATGTGCAAACAATCACACACAGTGGCGTTATAAGGACAGTTTCAAGATGGTCACCCCACTTTTGACATGCAGCGAAGAGGAGTAGTGTTATGTTATCCATTTTTTGATCAGTGAAGTGGTGAAATCTATAGAAATTCATAGGCGAATGAAGGTCCAGTATGGTGATGCATGCCTGTCATTCCAGCAAGTGTAGGTGTGGAGTAAGAAGTTTCACAACGGCATGACTTCTTTGACAGGCTGTTCATGACCGGGTCAGGCACACCGAGTAGTGACCTCAGAGAATTTTTTTCTACAGAGATCCAAGCACTTCATCTGTGCTGGAGGACTTGCATTGAACACAGTGGTGACTATATCGAAAAAATTATACATTTGTTCTTTACTTATTTTTATTCAGAACTTCACACATGCATACACACATTTTTAAGGTTTTCATTTGAAACCCGCTCATACAATGCTGCCAGCAGGTGGCTTGCCTTTCTGCAGAAAGAGACCAAGCCAGATGGTGTCAAACACAGTGCAATTAAATTGACCCTCTCGTCTTTAACCTTTTAACCTTTAGTGAGCTTAAAAACTAGTTCAAAGTTATTTAATTCATTCACTGTTAAATTCTTTCCCTTGAATTCCAACCACTGCATAATGTGATCTCTTTTATTAAATTTGGATAGAGTATACTAAAGAAATCTGACTTCCCCGAGGCAACTTTCAGTGTATATTTAGCCTCTTTTAAAGTTATGCACTCATGATTTGTTTATAGTCAATGCAGCCTAAATTGGATAGCAAGAAATGTACTGGGAAGTAAAGCAGTAAGCATGATACAGGGTGTAGTTTTAATGACTGTGGGGTTTTTGAAAATATTGCCATTCCAAGTTTTGTATTTACCTTTTATGTTGCATGAACTCCACAGAGGGTGAATACAAAAGTTGGAGCGGCAAAATTTTCAAAAACCCACAATCATTACAAATACACCCTATATTAACAACATCAAGCATTAAATGCTGATTGGTCCATAAAAATATTACTCTAGCACTCTATACCCAATCGTGTCAATGCATGTAAAAGGGTCCTTTACTTTACGATTTTTACTTACAGACAGATCATTTTCCTAATCCCGTGTGTTGTCGGGGCCCATAAGGGAAGCAAAGAATAGCAACACTGTAGCCTACCATGCATGTCGTAAGAGGCGACTAAGGAGGCTTCATGGTTCCGTCGCCCTGCTACTGAGTGAGTGCGTGGCGCGACACTGTGAGCTGTGAGTTTCGTGTGAAATGCTTTTGAATCTGCCCGAGGTTTTTTGGAACGTGACTGCATGTTCGGAGCGATGGCAGCTGGCTATGTCCCAGAGTTGACCGGTTTTTGCCTTATGCAGAAATGCGTGGCTGCTGGGCTTCTGGTTGACTGCCACTGCCATCGACGATGAACTGTATTTTCGTGTACTGTGTGGGTGAACATCTAGGAAACATCCAGATGGGAAAATGACTGCCGATTCCATCAGAATGTTTCGTGGGGGACTATTGTGTTGACATTCTGGCGACGGCATTATTCACAGTGTATCTGTGCGGGCTGTCGTTTGCCGAGACTCCTGTCTTTTCCACTTTTCACATTGGGCAGTGGGAGGCATTTTGTGTGATATTCACTGGCACAGGAACGGAGCATAATGGGGACGACCCGTTGCTGTGAAGTTGGAACCGCGACTAACTAACTAACTAACTAGATCATTTTCCTTGGACAGAAATTTAATTAATGACACCGGATGTGACAAACTGGTATCTTAAATGCTAAGCCACCTGCACCTCGGGAGCTGTGATAATGTAGTGGCTGGCATGTTTGCCTGGTTGTCATTGATTAAAATCCCCTTTGAGACAGAGATTTTTGTCATTGACCTGGCTCCCAGGTTCACCCAGCATGAACTGGCTACCACAAAAATTCCTGGGAGGTAAAGTGGGCTGGCGACCATATCATCGATCGAGTGCCGATTGGTCTAAACATATGGGGTTATCACCATATACCTAATACAGATCATGGCCTGAAAAGGGATCCTTCAATTTATATTGTTTTGATTTTCAAATCTGCATTTAATTTCTTGCCAGGTTGTCATTTTGAAAAACAAAATACATCACTGTCAAACTTCTGGAATTTTCATGAGATTGGCTGCTTCTGGACTTATTGTTGGTATGACTTTTCTTCATTGCATTTTGCTTTGTTTGAGCTGTTTTATTTATTTTGGTAAGATTTTAGATCACTTATGATGCTAGCTGGGGCCGCTGTAGCACGCTTGTCTGCCAGCCTGGACGTCATGTATTCAAATCTTCACCGAGGTAGATTTTTTAAAACTGACCTGGCGATCTTAGGTCGACCCCCGCCAGAAAAAGATAACAGGAAATGCCCTGGTAAGTAAATTTCTCTGCAGGGCATAGTAAAATTTCTGTTGGTACAACGTTTATGGAACAGCTTAGAATCAAGGAAGCTACAAAGCTACATGGATATGCGTCTGCTGTGGATATTTACATAGACATGCGCTATACTACACTCAAAAGTCAGATCGCCTCCAACTGATTGGCAGTCAACTATTCCTATGCCCTCATTGTAACAGACATTTCTGGGCTCAGACTGGTCGGTACTTTATTTTTAATTCACCACAAACAAAGAAATCCTGGGAGTTCCCGAGAAATCACGTGACATTAGGGTGATTCCATAGTGGGTGTAGGGGTGTGTTGATATACTGTGCAACTTGTGTAAGAGCTATTGTGTAATGTAGGTATTGAAATAAAGAATCGTATAAATTGAATGTGTTGTTGATCACTTCCGGTTGAGTGTGTGGTGAACTGCTATACCGATCAATGGATGCAATAAATGTTTCTGCGCCCAGAGGGCCCTCACTGTCATTGGAGTGTATATCCATATCTTGTGCTACTTATCTTATCTTGTCAGAAGTCGGGTTGCCCACCGCCTAGATGAAAGTATTCTTCACTGGCGAGCAACCCCAAATAGTCAGAAACTGACTAGGGACAAAAACTATATGGCTGAACTATAGATTAAGCCCTGAATATCCAACGTACAGCTCCAAGTGGCTCGTTACAAAATTGAAATGAACTGTGCTGAATATTCGCCAAGGAATAGGAAAGAGAAGGTTAGCTAGGATAGATTTTTAAGTCTAAATTGAAGTGTAATTGACAACTATCCCAGTACAGGTTTTTCTCCCTGACTGCTCCCTTCCTTGGTGTTTAAGTGAACCCCCACCAATGTACACACACAACACGTATGCACAATTGGAATTAATATAATGACAGAACTATGAGTTACAATACTACAACATTTATTTACTAATCATAATCATAGACATCTGATGGTTTTCAATATGAGGATGATGAAATCATATAACATATTGTGATGAGAAACATTACATAACTTTACTGTTACTTGAACTATCTGGATCTGTGGTCCAGATCCCCTCTCTCCAGTAGAAACAAAACAGCTTGCTGGTATTCTGACTCCTGTCAGTCCTGGCACTACCTAGTCGTCTCCAGTTGAGATCTAAACATAGGCGCTCTTTGTGAGAGCTTGAAAGAAAGTCAAGAATGTGTTATATCTAGTTCTACATCAGTGCAATCCTAAGTAATACATATCCTAGCACACACATATACAATGACCAGTCTGGCCAAGTTTATCTTCCAGCTCTACTGCGTTCACCATCCTCCTTCTCCCTACTGTCTTAGTCTGGGACGGGCTTTTCAATTGTCTCACACGCCTGTAATTATTACATTTCTGCCGTCCCATGTCCATGTCGCTAATACCGACATTCGGAGTCGTACAGCCGCTCCGTCCAAAGTTGGTTTAGCAGCTCACAGGTTCGGTAATGGTATCATAATAGTTCCTGATCATCTGGGCTTACAAGCCGTGACCAGTACCTGTGCCAGGTTTTCATGAATTACCTTGAATGCACGCCCACAATACACTGAAAAAGTTTAGCACCATATACCCTATACCAATTGTGGGTAATGTTTGTACCATTACACCTCTGCTTCCACTGCAATCGATGGCCAATGTGCCAATGTGCACACAATAGCATAACACTTCATATTGGTAGGTTTGCATGTGACAAATCAATATACCAAACATGAAATATCCATAAAATATATTAATTAAACGATACATATTATAATACTTTAACATAATAGCATTATGCAAAGTTAGTTTATATGCATACAAAATGAGACGTATACACATAAAAAGAATATTACGAAGCATAGTCCTAGCATCGTATATTCATATGAAGTTACAAATACATACATCCAACATATACTTAAACATTAGGCATATGAAAGTATTCCTAATATACAGTATGAAATGCAAACAAGTTGTAGTAACATGATTATCTACAACGACTGAGAAACTAATAGTGTCCATAGAGTAACAGACATCTAACATGATAAATGAAAGTCAAAGGTCTGCCTCACAAAAGTATAGTAAGAATAACCCTTATAGAAATAGGATATACACTCAAGTAACCTGAAGCAATGATAATTCTTGAAGTCACCTAGGTCAGATATAGACTGAAAATCAGTACATACATCTAAAAGACTTGACTAGTTACTAAGAAATAACTTTCCTAGTGAAATCTAGCAGACATAAGACTACAGACATTGAATTGGCTGCCTACCTGTTTCCACTGATTTCGTATCTAACACGACCAGGACTAACAGCCTATATATACTGAGTCCGGTAGACCTATTATCTCCCAGAAATTCCAGTCATAAATTCTTCTTATCTCCCCCTGGCGTTAATTGCAATTCTCACTTCAAAACTGGCCATCACACCTTTCTCCTCTCTGTCTGGTACAAAGTCCACAGGCCCAGTGTTAATTGCCTCTGTCAGATCTGTTTCACACATTCCTACAGGGCAGACACATTATCTCCCAGTCTGTCCTGTCATAAATTCTTCCTGAACCACTAACCCTCACACCTGTGAGTCTGACAATTTTTAGCCCCCTGAGTCTTATCAGTGATTTCACACCTTGCACCTCTAGTCTGTTTCAGATGGAGGTCAGCCATCGCGGTTGGGCGATTTCCTAGCTCTGCTTATCAGGTGTCATGTCAAAGGAACAATTAGGTTCTCATGGTCAGCTGCCAGTTTACAACTCTGTTGGTAACCTGGTTTGCTTGCTTCATGTCTGGTGGGGTTTAATTACACACTCCACTGAGTCTGCCCTCCAGTCTGGCTGGATTGATAACCTCTGGGGGTGACCTGTACAGGTGTCAAATTAAATTTCCCATACACAAAGCCATCTGTGGTGGTTTGTAATCTTGCGTCATGTGAAACGTCTTATACATGCTTATAGAGAAAGCAGTCCATCAAAAGTGACCCGAAAATTGTTCTGGGCTGTAAAGGTTGCATTTCGTGACACTTGTGTTTGTCCCATCTGTCTGCACTTATCTTTAATGTATCTGGGGGACAGTTTGCGAAGATAATGATATGCGGTTTTAGGCACATCTTGTTGTAAACACGCTTGTCAACCAGAATCCCTATTCTGAAAATCGACGATCCCACCAGGTCTAGGTCAGTGCTAAAAATAACTGTGGTTTGTTAGTGATGAATTAAAAATGATGTAAAGACTGGTCTAATAACCTACCTCCAAGCCCACTCTAGAACTGACTAATGACAGTATTGTCCTCTTCGGCCATGATGGACAAACAACAAGTCTCCATGAATGATCCGGAAGACAGTTGTTTGATTTTCTGTAGAGGTACCATGTGTTATCAAAACTCTTAAATGAAGCAAAGAGTAGTAACACTGCAATCTTCTATGTGTGTCTTAAAAGACAACAAAGCAAGGTTGGCATGGGGCTGGCTACCTTAATCCTTTAGAAAAGTTTAACTGCAAACTCCAAGCAACCAAGAACAAGTCTGGACAGCTTGGTGTGAGGTGGTTAAGGATTTATGCTTCAGTGTGAAACACAGGGCGGAAGAAGAGAATCCTGTGGGTGCTATTTGTCGGCTCTGCAATTATGGAAGCCTCCTTGGATGGTGGGGAATGCCCATGGTCTGCCCCTGCCTTCCCTTGAGGGCTGGCCAGGATGTCTTCAGCTGTTCTAATTGGGCCAGCTGGGATGGAGATAAGACTACAACACTGAGAGTCTACCGTCCTACAAAATGCTTGGGAAGGTTAACCCGGTCAACAACAAATTATTTGAAGAAGTCGGATGTGTCAACCAAAAGGTGCAAATATCACAGCTCTGCTGTAAACAGGTACAACGCAATTAGGTCTAAAACAACATTCCGGATGAACGCAGAAGAAGAAGAAGAAGAAGACGAAGAAGAAGAATCCTGTGGAGAATAACAAATAGATCCCTTGTATACTACACCTCACAAGGGTGATATCTTAATATCCATCATTGGCCTCAGTAATGGAAATATAACTACTGAAAAACAATATACTACACGTAAAGTAGAAAAAGTAATGAGGAAAAAAAACAATATACAACACATAAAATAGAAGAAATAATGGGAACACAATATACTACAATAAAATATAGAGAAAATAATGGGAAAAGAAATATCCTACACATAAAATAGGAGAAATTATTGTAAAAACAATATACTTCACATACAATAGACAAAATCATTGGGAAAACAGTATACTTCATATAAAATAGAAGAAATAATAGGAAAATTATAGGGGGAAAATGCACAAAATAAACAAGGCACAATTAAGTGGAACATAAAATATCCAGTTTTGTGTGTTCGTGTATGCATTAAACCTCTTTGAAAGACATAAACAACCAAAGTCTAAAATATAAAGCCAAGTTAGACAGACTAGGAATTTAGATTATGCCAGATACTGAATAATTTGTGTGTCTGCTGCAGGTAATGATGTACATTCTAATTCTGAGGCTGGAATTGATATTCGCAAAAATGCAGATCCTCTTGTACAGGTGATAAATTTATCAGTATGTCAGTTATATATACTTTATTTCATGCATGGGAAGATTCAAAATGGATTCATATAATACATCATCATCATTATGTACCTTGCCAAGAATCTCTCTCCACAGATCTCTGACCTTACTGATCTGAATAAATTATGTTGATCATATTTGGCCATGCCGGTCTCTCTGGCTGAGGGGTTACACCACTTTCTCCGTAATCCCGTTTATCCACGCAAGGTCTCACAGCGAGGCGAGAACTGGAAGCGGTTCGACCCATGCTAGTGACTTGCGGGATAATGAGCTGGCCGCTCAGAAAGCAATGGCAAACTACTGAGCGTAATCTTGCCAAGAAATCATCAATCAGCTGAAAGATGCTGGTGTTGACAGCGATGTCCTGTAAAGGATATGCAAACATTTATTATATTTGGCCATGCTATTGCTATTGTCTTAAACCATCCAGTATCCTTTCTCTTGGTTTGCGTTAGCCCCTTCTGCTGCTGATCTTTTCAGTCATTGCATTGTTCTCCGATGCTTTTCTTCTCATTACATGACCAAAAAATACTGTTTGTCTGTTTCTTATTGTTGTGCATAATGTTCTACTTTTATTAGCTTCTTCAAGATATATATTTAGAAATTTGGGAATTTTGAACTTACTTAAATAACTCACTTCTTGTCTCTTCACACACAAATAACCCACTTCTTGTCTCTTCACATACAAATAACTAACTTCTTGTCTCTTCACATACAAATAACTCACTTCTTGTCTCTTCACATACAAATAACTCACTTCTGGTCTTTTCACATACAAATAACTCACTTCTTGTCTCTTCACATACAAATAACCAACATTGTGTCTTTTCACATACAGATAACTCACTTCTTGTCTCTTCACATACTGAAACTCACCTTCTTGTCTCATCACATACAAATAACTCACTTTTGGTATCATCACATATAAATAACTCACATCTGGTCTCTTCACATACAAATAACTAACCTTCTTGCCTCATCTTATATATAAATTAGGATGTGTGTGGATATGTATGTCTGTATGTCTGTATGTCCTTTATACGTTCGCGAACGGCCCATCCGATTGAGATGAAATTTTCTACACGCCTTCCTTTCATTCCAGCGCTGCCAACTGTCGTATTTTTTTTCTTCTTCCTCCTCCTCCCTCCTCCCATTCCCAAAATACGTACGTAAATATATGATGATGATGATGAAATAATCCCCGAACCAAAATGCTAGGGAAAGGGAAGAAAATGACGTGACTACACAGAATCGTCACACGGCAATCATCATCATCATCATCAAGTGCCGTGCCGTCTGGCGTAGGCGTTCAACTCTGCTGCTGATATATATGCCTCCATGCCACGGCAATATCAATAACAATTCATCTTTTTATGTGTAAGGAAGTTATCTACAGTCGTGTAGAAGGGAAGAACAATCAATGGAAGGACCGAAATCACAGAACCTAGACGAGTATGAATTCGGAATGGCGAACTCCCTCCTCCTCTCTTCTCCTCCTGCCTCTACCTCCTCCCCTCCTCCTCCCTCTACCTACTCCCTCCACCTCCTCCTCTTCCTCCTCCCTCTACCTCCTCCCTCCTCCTCTCCCTCCTCCTTCTCCCTCTTCCTCTCCCTCTTCCTCTCACTCCTCCTCCTCCTACTCCTCCGCCTCCTCCCTCCTCCTCCCTCTACCTCCTCCCTCCTCCTCCCTCTACATCCTCCCTCCACCCTCCTCCCTCCATCCCTCCTCCCTCGTCCTCCTCCCCTCCTCCCTCCCCTCCATCTTCTCCTCCTCCTCCTCCCTCTCCTCCTCCCTTCTCCTCATCCTCCTACTCCTTCTCCTCCTCCTCCTCCTTCTCCTCTCTCCTCCTCCCTCCTCCCTTCTCCTCCCTCTACCTCCTCCCTCTACCTCCTCCCTCCTCCTCCCTCCTCCTCCTTCCTCCACATCCCTCTTCCTCCTCCTCCCTCCTCATCATTCCTCCTCCTCCTCCTCCCCCTCCTCCTTCTCTCCCTCTCCTCCCTCCTCCTTCTCCCTCCACCTCCTCCCTCCTCCTCCTCCTCTCTCCTCCTCCTCCCTCCTCCTCCCTCTCTCTCCTCCCTCCTCCTCCTCCCCCACCTGCGTTCTCCGCCTCCCTCCTCCTTCTCCCTCCTCCTCCCCCTCCCTCCTCCCCCTCCTCCCTCTTCCTCCTCCTCCTCCTCCTTCCTCCTCCTTCACCCTCCTCCCTCCTCCTCCCTCCTCCTCCTTCCTCCTCCCTCCTCCCTCCTCATCCCTCTTCCTCCTCCTCCTCCCTCCTCCTCCTCCTCCTTCTCCCCTTTCCCCCTCCTTCTCTTAATCCCTCCTCCTCCCTCCTATTCCTCCCTACTCCTCCTCCTCCCTCCTCCTCCTCTCTCTGCCTATCTCTTCCTCCCTCCTCCACTCTCTTCCTCCTCCCTCCTCCTCCCTCTTCCTCCTCCTCCTCCCTCCTCCTACCTCCTCGCCCTCCTCTTCCTTCCTCCTTCGCCCTCCTCCTCCCTTCTCCTCCCTTCTCCTCCTCCCCCTCCTACCCTCCCTCCTCCCCTCATCCCTCCTCCTCCCTCCTCCTTCTTCCTCCCTCCCTCCCCCTCCTTCCTCCTCCTCCCTCTCCTCCTCATCCTCCTCCTCCATCTCCTCCTCCCTCCTCCTCCTCCCTCTACCTCCTCCCTCCTCCTCCCTTCACATTCCTCCTCCTCCCTCTTCCTCCTCCTCCCTCCTCCTCATCCCTCCTCCTCCTCCTCCTCCTCCTCCTCCTCTCTCCTCCTCCTCCTCCTCCTCCTCCCTCTACCTCCTCCCTCCTCCTCCCTTCACATTCCTCCTCCTCCTCTTCCTCCTCCTCCCCCTCATCCTCTTCCCTCCTTCTCCTCCCTCCTCCTTCTCCCTCTTCCTCCTCCCTCTTCCTCCCTCTTCCTTCTCCCTCCGCCTCCTCCCTCCTCCCACTCTCTCCTCCTCCTCCCTCCTCCTCCCTTTACCTCCTCCTCCCTCTCCTCCTCCTCCTCCCTCCTCCTCCTGCGTTCTCCTCCTCCCTCCTTCTCTCTCCTCCTCCATCTTCCTCCTCCCTCCTCCTTCTCCTCCCTCCTCCTCCTTCTCCTCCCTCCTCCTTCTCCCTCTTCCTCCCTCTTCCTGCTCCCTCCGCCTCCTCCCTCCTCCTACTCTCTCCTCCTCCTCCCTCCTCCTCCCTCTCCTCCTCCTCCTCCTCCCTCCTCCTCCTGCATTCTCCTCCTCCCTCTGTCTCCCTCTTCCTCCTCCCTCCTCCTCCCCCTCCTCCTCCACCCTACTCCTCGCTCCTCTTCCTAATCCCTCCTCCTCCCTCCTATTCCTCCTGTCTCCTGTCTCCTCCTCCCTCCTCCTCCCTCCTCTTCCCTCCTCCACCTCCCTCTTCCTCCTCCCTCCTCCATTTACCCAAGACAGACAGACAGACAGATAGTCGGGAACGGGATCTTATATGACTACTTATATGATTTAAATGAGATGCTCTCCACCATGGGCTGGGCCGGGTCAGACAGACAGACAGACAGATAGATAGACAGACAGACAGACAGACAGTCGGGAACGGGAACTTATATGACTACTTATATGAATTAAATGAGATGCTCCCCACCAGGATTTGGGTGATGCCGGGCCGGGTCAGACAGACAGATAGATAGTCGGGAACGGGAACTTATATGACTACTTATATGAATTAAATTAGATGCTCCCCATCAGGGTCTGGGCGAAGCCGGGCCGGGTCAGACGACAGACAGACAGATAGACAGTCGGGAACGGGAACTTATATGACTACTTATATGAATTAAATGAGATGCTCCCCATCAGGGTCTGGGCGAAGCCGGGCCGGGTCAGACAGACAGACAGACAGATAGACAGACAGACAGACAGATTGTCGGTAACGGGAACGAGAACTTATATGACTACTTTTATGGATTAAATTAGATGCTCCCCACCAGGGTCTGGGCGAAGCCGGGCCGGGTCAGCTAGTCACATATAAATAACACATCTAGTCTCTTTGCATACAAATAACTCACCTTCTTGTCTCATCATGCAAACATCAGAAATGGAATAAAGACAAAGGAGAAAATTATTGCAGATAAGTCACACACTGAGCATGTGAGACGTAAAATGGTGCATGATGGTGGAAATGACCACGTATTCACATGCACCCGCTGTGAACTAACATTTACAGCGCGAATTGGCCTTATCAGTCACATTCGCTACCGCCATAGGTAAAAGTTATTATGCCTTTTTGAAGCACAAACTATCGTCTGTCAAGACGGCAAGGTGCCAATGAATGTCTCATCACATATAAATAACTCATATCTAGTCTCTTCGCATACAAATAACTCACATCTGATCTTATTACATACAAATAACTCACTTTTACAAACAACTCAAATCTGGTCTCTTCACATACTAATAACTCACTTATTGTCTCTTCACATACAAATAACTCACTACCAGTCTCTTCACCTACAAATAACTCTTTTCTGGTCTTTTCACATACAAATAAATCTCTTCTTATCTGCACACATACAAATAACTCACTTTCTGTGTCTTCACATACAAATGACAGTCGCTTTTTGTCTATTCACATATAAATGCAGTTCAATCAAATTCATCATGGAAAGAGGTCAGGAATTGTGGTTCTAGGCAGCGGCTGTGGACACATCAAGAAAAATGATATTTACAGCAATACAGAAGCTGGAATCTATGTTCTGTATGGGGGAAACCCGGTCATCAGGTAAGTGTAAGAGATCATCATCATCATCATCTTCTTCTCACTTTTTTCCTCTCGTACCTTGCAGTGTTGAGGGGAAGCATAAACAGTGGGAGAGTGCCCGTTTGTGAGCTTAATATATTGAGATTCCCATGGACTCTGTTATTCCTCCTGCCTATTATTTTGAGATAAAATATTTCTTGAATAATTTTCAGAATAAATTATATCTATGAAAGATTTTCATATAAATTTATCTGATAATTATTTTCAGAGAGAATTATATCTACGAAGGTCGAGCAGCCGGAGTGGCAATATATGCAGGAGGGAAAGGATGCATTATTGGTAATTATTTGTCATTACCTTAATATGTTTTGTTAGTTCGTATCATGAAAGTGAGCTGTGATGTTATAGCAAGTTGCTCTCATTATATGGAGATTTTCTGTCTCTTCATATCATACAAAGTAGATGTGGTGATGTGGAAATTACTGTCATTATCTCAGGATATTCTAATGCTGTGGTTCTCAACCTTTTTTGGCCCATGCACCCCTTCGCCATATGTTCAGAACGTCATTTCCCCCCTTTCGTATTTCCTCCCTATAGATTCCCTCCCCCCACCCCTACACAGTATACGTAAAAATGGAAGCTAAATTTAATAAAACAAGCTAGAACAAGTCTGGACGTCTACATGAAACGTGATTTTCAGGCCTACTTACGTTATAAACGAATTTCAGAAGGGCGAGAAGTACAGAACTGTAAAGTATGGAGAGAAAAACAATATCAAGTAATCGGTTCTTGTATTAATGTGATCTTGAAATAATCTTAATTTACACCCCCCCCCCCCCCCTCCTCCTTTTTTTCGCATATCCTGTTTATAAGACCTGGCCTAGGGGTTAACGTCTTTCTCCGTAAACCCGTATACAGTGGTACCTCGGGTTACGAACGCCTCAGGTCACGAACAATTCAGGTTAGGAACAACAACTTCGAAAATTTTATGTCTCGGGGAATGAACAGTGCTTCAGGTTACAAACGAAGGCGAGCGAGAGAGAGCAAGGTGTAACGTTGGAGACAAATGATCGTGTACAGTACAAACAGTACTACAGATGAGCTTCTGGATCTTCAGAATAAACAGCTAAAGATATTAAAGGAGGAGCAGTCGTCCGATGATGAGGAGTCAATGACTGTTTCAACTGCCAGGATTAAAGAAATTTGCAGCAAGTGGGCAGACGTCGAAGACTTCATTGTAAACCATCATCCAAACAAACTTGTTGCTAACAAGCCCTATGCGCCTGTATGTAATGAATGATAACATGATGGCCCACTTCAGAAAGATTCTCCAGCAAAGGAAGCGACAAATTTCCCTTGATAGTTTCTTGGTACAGAAAGATTCCCAGTCGGCTGCCAAGAAACAACGACAAGATACTTCTGAAACTTGATTATGTGGTTGTTTCGGGATTTGAAATTTAAATATTGAGCACAACCCACTACTGGCAATGCCGATCGCATTCTGGTATGAACCTAAGGTCTATCCACGTCAATATGGAAGCACTATACTCGAGTTTCGCCCTCATTTGAGCTCGTCAGTAGTGCATATCCCTGACCGGATCCGGAAACAGTCCCGGATCACGCGTGTGAACTTCTGAAACTAATGATTCAGAATAACAAAGAAAGTGACAAATTGCCCATGATCGTTTTCTTGGTAATAAAGATAGACTAAATCTCTTTTTATTTTACATTTAATTCATTTGGTTGTTTTCTTACTCTTTATTTAAAACGTGAAGTACGCGTATTCTTTGCGTTTTGTCAGGTAAACGACCGGATGTTAATAAAAAAGAACGATTCTTTCATCTTGAAATGGATTGTCTTTATTTCATTGATTTCAATGTTTCGGGTTACGAACGTTTTGGGTTACGAACCGAGTTCTGAAACAAATTAAGTTCGTAAGTCGAGGTACCAATGTATTCTTGTGAGTAACGTAACCTGCTCGATAGCGGTTCTTGCCTCGGTAACTTACGGGGTATGTGAGCCAATCGCTCAGAAAGCAATTGCAAACTACTGAGCGTAATCTTGCCTAGGACATCAACAGCAGCTGAAAAATGCTGAGCAACATTTTTACATTTTTGTTGGCCAAGACAGCTCTGGGCTCGATGCACGCTGATTGGTTGGTTAAGGAATCCTCAGAAAAACTGAGTTCTTAATCTTACGTCCAAAGCTTTAGTGTTCAGATCATCTTAGATTTGAAAAGGGCTTGTATCTATTGGAGTGGGCATAGTGTAGAGACTTTACTGCTAGCCTGGTTGGTATCTATTGGAGTGGGGTTAGTGTAGAGACTTTACTGCTAGCCTGGTGTATCTATTGGAGTGGGCTTAGTGTAGAGACTTCACTGCTAGCCTGGTGTATCTGTTGGAGTGGGCTTAGTGTAGAGACTTTACTGCTAGCCTGGTGTATCTGTTGGAGTGGGCTTAGTGTAGAGACTGTACTGCTAGCCTGGTGTATCTATTGGAGTGGGCTTAGTGTAGAGACTTTACTGCTAGCCTGGTTGGTATCTATTGGAGTGGGCTTAGTGTATAGACTTTACTGCTAGCCTGATTGGTATCTATTGGAGTGGGCTTAGTGTATAGACTTTACTGCTAGCCTGGTGTATCTGTTGGAATGGGCTTAGTGTAGAGACTTTACTGCTAGCCTGGTGTATCTATTGGATTGGGCTTAGTGTAGAGACTTTACTGCTAGCCTGATTGGTATCTGTTGGAGTGGGCTTAGTGTAGAGACTGTACTGCTAGCTTGGTCTATCTGTTGGAGTGGGCTTAGTGTAGAGACTGTACTGCTAGCTTGGTCTATCTGTTGGAGTGGGTTTAGTGTAGAGACTGTATTGCTAGCCTGGTGTATCTATTGGAGTGGGCTTAGTGTAGAGACTGTACTGCTAGCTTGGTCTATCTGTTGGAGTGGGCTTAGTGTAGAGACTGTACTGCTAGCCTGGTGTATTTGTTGGAGTAGGCTTAGTGTAGAGACTGTACTGCTAGCTTGGTCTATCTGTTGGAGTGGGCTTAGTGTAGAGACTGTACTGCTAGCTTGGTCTATCTGTTGGAGTGGGCTTAGTGTAGAGACTGTACTGCTAGCCTGGTGTATCTATTGGAGTGGGTTTAGTGTAGCGACTGTACTGCTAGCCTGGTGTATCTATTGGAGTGGGCTTAGTGTAGAGACTTTACTGCTAGCCTGGTGTATCTGTAGGAGTGGGCTTAGTGTAGAGACTTTACTGCTAGCTTGGTCTATCTGTTGGAGTGGGCTTAGTGTAGATACTGTACTGCTAGCCTGGTGTATCTATTTGAGTGGGTTTAGTGTAGAGACTTTACTGCTAACTTGGTCTATCTGTTGGAGTGGGCTTAGTGTAGAGACTGTACTGCTAGCCTGGTGTATCTATTGGAGTGGGTTTAGTGTAGAGACTGTACTGCTAGCCTGGTGTATCTATTGGAGTGGGCTTAGTGTAGAGACTGTACTGCTAGCCTGGTGTATCTATTGGAGTTGGTTTAGTGTAGAGACTGTACTGCTAGCCTGGTGTGTCTATTGGAGTGGGCTTAGTGTAGAGACTTTACTGCTAGCCTGGTGTATCTATAAGAGTGGGCTTAGTGTATAGACTTTACTGCTAGCTTGGTGTATCTATTGGAGTGGGCTTAGTGTAGAGACTGTACTGCTAGCCTGGTTGGTATCTATTGGAGTGGGCTTAGTGTAGAGACTTTACTGCTAGCCCAGTATATCTATTTTTAGTGGGCTTAGTGTAGAGACTTTACTGCTAGCCTGGTGTATCTGTTGGAGTGGGCTTAGTGTAGAGACTTTACTGCTAGCCTGGTGTATCTATTTTAGTGGGCTTAGTGTAGAGACTTTACTGCTAGCCTGGTGTATCTGTTGGAGTGGGCTTAGTGTAGAGACTGTACTGCTAGCCTGGTTGGTATCTATTGGAGTGGGCTTAGTGTAGAGACTTTACTGCTAGCCTGGTGTATCTATTGGAGTGGGCTTAGTGTAGAGACTTTACTGCTAGCCTGGTGTATCTGTTGGAGTGGGCTTAGTGTAGAAACTTTACTGCTAGCTTGGTGTATCTATTATTAGTGGGTTTAGTGTAGAGACTTTACTGCTAGCCTGGTGTATCTGTTGGAGTGGGCTTAGTGTAGAGACTTTACTGCTAGCCTGGTGTATCTATTGGAGTGGGCTTAGTGTAGAGACTTTACTGCTAGCCCGGTGTATCTATTTTTAGTGGGCTTAGTGTAGAGACTTTACTGCTAGCCTGGTGTATCTGTTGGAGTGGGCTTAGTGTAGAGACTTTACTGCTAGCCTGGTGTATCTATTGGAGTGGGCTTAGTTAGAGACTTTACTGCTAGCCTGGTGTATCTGTTGGAGTGGGCTTAGTGTAGAGACTTTACTGCTAGCCTGGTGTATCTATTGGAGTGGGCTTAGTTAGAGAATTTACTGCTAGCCTGGTGTATCTGTTGGAGTGGGCTTAGTGTAGAGACTTTACTGCTAGCCCGGTATATCTATTTTTAGTGGGCTTAGTGTAGAGACTTTACTGCTAGCCTGGTGTATCTGTTGGAGTGGGCTTAGTGTAGAGACTTTACTGCTAGCCTTGTGTATCTATTGGAGTGGGCTTAGTGTAGAGGCTGTACTGCTAGCCTGGTGTATCTATTGGAATGGGTTTAGTGTAGAGACTTTACTGCTAGCCTGGTGTATCTATTGGAGTGGGTTTAGTGTAGAGACTTTACTGCTAGCCTGGTGTATCTGTTGGAGTGGGCTTAGTGTAGAGAATTTACTGCTGGCCTGGTGAATCTATTGGAGTGGGCTTAGTGTAGAGACTTTACTGCTAGCCGGGTGTATCTATTGGAGTGGGCTTAGTGTAGAGGCTTTACTGCTAGCCTGGTGT
This sequence comes from Cepaea nemoralis, assembly GCA_014155875.1. Lineage (NCBI taxonomy): Eukaryota > Metazoa > Mollusca > Gastropoda > Stylommatophora > Helicidae > Cepaea > Cepaea nemoralis. The sequence continues at coordinate 37,017 of JACEFZ010002442.1, read as the reverse complement.
ATCTGTTGTAGTGGGTTTAGTGTAGAGGCTGTACTGCTAGCCTGGTGTATCTATTGGAGTGGGCTTAGTGTAGAGACTGTACTGCTAGCCTGGTGTATCTGTTGTTGGAGTGGGCTTAGTGTAGAGACTTTACTGCTAGCCTGGTGTATCTGTTGGAGTGGGCTTAGTGTAGAGACTGTACTGCTAGCCTGATGTATCTATTGGAGTGGGCTTAGTGTAGAGGCTTTACTGCTAGTCTGGTGTATCTATTGGAGTGGGTTTAATGTAGAGACTTTACTGCTAGCATATAAAGGATATGCAACTACTAACTTAACACCTTCAGAAACATGTACGATACTGAACTTTCACAACTGTCGAGAAGCATGTTTCGATGTAATCAGGTCGTGACTCTGCCCAGCACATACAGGCTGGCGGTGTCAGGCCAGGTTGGTCATGTTTCCTGCATGAGTATTAACTGATTCGGAGGTCAGCATGGCCGAATGGATAAAACGCTCATTCTTAAACACTCAGTGTGCTGATGCTACACCGGACAGTTGGACTAAAATGTTGACTTCTCATCCTTGACTTTGGGATGTAAATTGAAGTCAGAGTGGGTTAGCTTGATGATGAGGGACACTGGTAATAGGGAAAGCTAATCTACACTCAAAAAGCAGTTCAGTACACTAGAAGTAGTAACACGTGTATGGACTACGCTTGAGTTCAAAATGAGCGAGTAAAAAAGAAAAATTAACTGATTCAGCGCCGAAGGATAATATATCGCCAAATGTGACATCCCATTTGGACAGAAGGACGATATATCGCCGCACTATTGTCGTCATGTTATTTGTTTTGTTTTGTGGTATCTTTGGCAATTTCATTGCTCAGAGAATGGACATTTACATTATAAAACTTGTTCATTTGATTGTGTACTAGGTCTGGTCCAAACCTACTTTATGTTTATTGCTGAATCAGTTAAGTATTTCAGATTTAAACAGGCTCCAACACAATGCCTGGAGGAAAACTCGTCCTCATAAAATAAGTGTCAGAAATGTGAAAGCTAGCTGGTGTCACAGCAATGATATTATCTTGTGTATGCCATTCAGGCATCGAACAAGTGGATCGGAGACCATATCTTCAGCATGTTTTAATAAACATGTAAAAGCGCTTAACTTTACTTATTTCAGATCATGAAGGGATACTTGATGGTTTTATGTTATTTTAGATCATAAAATGATACTTGACAGTTTTACTGACTTTATTTGGGATCATGATGTGATACTTGATCTTTTATTTTATTTCACATCATGAAATGATACTTGACAGTTTTACTTTAATCCAGATATTGAAATGTTACTGACAGTTTTACTTTTGGAGGTGTATGTTTGTGCAGTGAAGGTGATTCTTCTTGGGGATCTTCTTCGTTATATGGTCAGGCAACCTGACTCATTCTTAGAAAGACGTGAGTTCATATTTTAACTCTGTTATTCGGCTCTTAAGTGCATTTTTGTATGTCCTTGAAGGTCATCACAGAGTTCATACTCTATGAGAGACACTTTCATCAGATAGTTATTTGATCTGCAGAGAAAGACTGAGTTAGACGAGATAAAATGTAATGCATTGCAGTTAATCCTCTTCCCTTTTAGTGTCTTTTTATTCGGATGATTCTTTACAAACCAAATAATGTATTGACTGACTGGCACCTTGCCGTCTTGACAGACGCTAGTTTGCAAATGGGAGTTATACCTCTCTATAACACAAAGTCTGGGCTGAGTTTAGAGACCTTGTGTTGCCCATGCAGCATGATCCCTCTCTTGGCCTGTCTAGTTTACTCCAGAGGAAAGGTAACACAAATACATCTGGAACAAGACAAGCTACAGAAGCTGCTGGATCAGCAAAACAATATTACAACTGTTCGACTGTCGGAGCTACCATCCTAGACCAGTTGCTAACCAAGGCCAGGGCCTGGTCTGCCCTGCCATGACATTTAGTTCTCAGGTTGCATTTCCTTGCACCAGGATAAGGCTTGTACACTCCAAATATACTCCACTGCCTGAAGCCATTGACACAATGTGGGGTGTTGGGTTTGGTGAGCGCCGCCCAACGTTCAGCGCTAACAGAGAATAGGTAGTACTGTCTACTGTCATACAGTAACTCAGTCATATTTGACCAAGAATTGACTTATAAATTGTGTATTATTGTCAAATAAAAAAGCAGGGTGTGTCGCCAAAACATGATTCTTTTCTTTTTCCTCATTTCAGATAATGTGATCAAGGGAAATCACTGGGGTGGCATCGACATTCGTAATGGAGGCAGCTCTCTTGTCACTGGAAACAGTATTATCAATGGAATCAGTCATGGTATTGTGATTGGTTTGGATGGGAAGGCATCGGTGGAAAACAACCTAATTAGTGGTTAGAAGTCCAGTTTGTATAACATTTCAGTGTCTATTTTGTATAATATTTGGGTGTCCAGTTTGTATAACATTTTAGTGTCTATTTTGTATAATATTTGGGTGTCAAGTTTGTATAACACTTCAGTGTCTATTTTGTATAATATTTGGGTGTCCAGTTTGTATAACACTTCAGTGTCTATTTTGTATAATATTTGGGTGTCCAGTTTGTATAACACTTCAGTGTCTATTTTGTATAATATTTGGGTGTCCAGTTTGTATAACATTTTAGTGTCTATTTTGTATAATATTTGGGTGTCCAGTTTGTATAACATTTTAGTGTCTATTTTGTATAATATTTGGGTGTCCAGTTTGTATAACACTTCAGTGTCTATTTTGTATAATATTTGGGTGTCCAGTTTGTATAACACTTCAGTGTCTATTTTGTATAATATTTGGGTGTCCAGTTTGTATAACACTTCAGTGTCTATTTTGTATAATATTTGGGTGTCCAGTTTGTATAACATTTTAGTGTCTATTTTGTATAATATTTGGGTGTCCAGTTTGTATAACACTTCAGTGTCTATTTTGTATAATATTTGGGTGTCCAGTTTGTATAACATTTCAGTGTCTATTTTGTATAATATTTGGGTGTCCAGTTTGTATAACATTTTAGTGTCTATTTTGTATAATATTTGGGTGTCCAGTTTGTATAACATTTTAGTGTCTATTTTGTATAATATTTGGGTGTCCAGTTTGTATAACATTTTAGTGTCTATTTTGTATAATATTTGGGTGTCCAGTTTGTATAACATTTTAGTGTCTATTTTGTATAATATTTGGGTGTCCAGTTTGTATAACAGTTCATTGCTAGTAATAGAGATCAGCATGGTAGAATTGATTGATTGATTGATTGATTGATTGATTGATTGATTCAGGAACCGACATCACAGCATTCGGGGCATTCCCATAAGTGCTCCGTCCCCATCCTCAGCAGCCAGCGAAGAGTTCCAACACCAATAGTACCAGCAGCAATCTGATTATATGTGCATCTCGCCTTTCCTTTGAGCGTCGAGCATCGGCCAGATCCCCTCGTCACTCCTCGTTGTCTCATTCTTGCCAGACCATGGTGATCCATTTGCTCCTCCGAGGTATATACGTGCTCATATACGTGGGAGTCTCTGTGGCGAAGTGGTCAAGCCGTTTGACGTTTGACTCGTGAGCCGAAGGTTGTGGGTTCGATTCCGGGCCGTGTCCTTCGGTTTACGAGTTAAATGTTTCGGAGACTCCCATGGGTCGTCGCTAAAAGCTACGGAGTTCGTGCTTTGTGCGACGCTTTCCGTGCTGCGGAAAGAGACCGAGCCATATGGGATAAAAACCCGGAGCAATGAAGTCGACCCTGTCGACTTTTAAGCGACTTTTTTTTTATATACGTGCTCCCACAAGGCCGCAACCATGTATGCCTTGTAATGCATCAATACTCCACCAAGTTTTGCAGAGCCAGCCAATCTGTTTGCCTGTTCATTTCCCAGCACACCGGCATGCCCCAGAGAAAAGATTCAGGCGATGCTTGCCACCCGTGACCTCCAAAACGAAGCAAGCCACTCTGCCCGAAGCTTGCCTGTCCTCACCTTCCTCAGTATGCTTTCTGAGTCAGTTACAATCACGATGTGTGTGTGTGTAATGTATTCTCCATCCAGCGGAAAGCTGCACTGACTGCCTCCACCTCCATTCTTAAGCTAGATGTTGTGGTATTATATGCCAGGCTCTCCTGCACCAAACGTCGACCATTAGCTTTTGCTAAGAACCCCCAGGCACTTCTCCTACCTTTCAACACAGACCCATCTGTGTAGATAATCACATCACCCAAGCAAGCATTATTGTCACAGTCCTGCACTCAGGCAAACCTCATCTGTACCTCACAAATAATAATAATATGCACAGATGTTTTCTCGACAATATTTATTCAGGCAAGCCTGACAATTCTCTAAGGCGTTCTTTGCCTGTACATAAATAAAGAATACTTATTGATCGCATTACACAATGTATGAATTCACAACACACTCTCGCTAAACATTGCATGCGTTCATAGACATTCAATAACTTAGAACCACGTCCAGTCAGAAAGCCGTCTGTCCCCCGTCGGTCTTAACTCAGCTCGCAGCTTGCCTACGCGGCCAAGCTCCCTCGTGGGGTGCATGCTAATCCCTTTGCACGCAGCACTATCGTCTCTGCCTTCTAGAGTTCTGTTCTACTTCACGTTGTCACGTCTACGTCTGCCCGCCCCCTATTCCTGGGTCGGTCCCTCTGTTGTCCTAACTATAACACGTTAGTGTTCCCACCCGAGTCTAGTTATATCTATTATTACGTCCTGGCTTGGGTGCTGTCTCTATTCAGTCTATACCTTTATAGACGTCCTGTCTCTATGTCCTGTAAGTCCTCACCCCTCTACTGTCACTAGTCTGTCTCAGTACAGTGTAGGACCTTGACAATTATCCTGAATTAGTTGCTGGATTTCCACTTCCGTGGCCCCTGATGGCCACTCCCTGCACTCCTGGCTCAATGGGATTATAACTCTGCAGTAGGTCCTGGTGGAATGGATAAGGGCACCCACTGTTAAACTCCTGATGTACTGAGCCATGTTAGCAGGTTCAAACCCTACACCAGTCAGTTGGATTAAAATGTTGACTTCTCATCCTTGCCTTGGGGACATAAATTATAAGTACCTCAGAAATCAGAGTGCGTTCGTCCTCAAGGCGAGGGACACTGGCAATAGAAAAAGATAATCCACACGCAATAATCTGTCCAGTGTACTAGAAGTAGTAGAACGGACTATGTTTGAGTTCAAACAAGTATTACAAAATACATGATTTCTTCTTCATTGTTTGTCCATTATTTCTTGCTTTGGACATTTTTAATTGCATAAATGTTAGTTTAAAGCAGAGCTGCAATATTTGCATCTTTTGACCAATATACATTCGACTTCTGCAAGTGTTTGGTGACCAGATTAACCTTTCTGATTAAATAAGGATTTCAGAAAATATTACTGAATAAAATCAAGTGCAGATAAGTAAGATCTGCTCCCAGTGGAACAAAGCCCCTCAGCCAGCCAACACCAGGTGTTTTGTAGACTTCTTCACAATTGGCTGGATTTTGCAAGTAAAGTTTTCTACAGGATGAGGTAGTCAGTCACACGCCAACCCTTTTTAGTCACTTACGACATGCCTGGTAGGCTACAGCGTTATAATTCTTTGCTTCACTGATGGGCCCTGGCAACTCTTGGACATAAGGTACAAGGGTAAGTTAATAAGTAAGTCACAAATGGCTGTAGAAAAATAACTAAATATGATAACAACTTGAAACCAGTTTATTTTTATGCATACATTGTCCCACCTGGAGTACAACGAAAGGAGACGAAGCCTTGTTACACACCTTTGAGAACAAAATTTTAAGATGCATCTTTGGACCCATTAGGGATACACAAAGTGGAGAGTGGAAAAGAAGAAGTAACAAAGACATTTATGATCTGTTTAAGTCCCCGCTAATCACTGGTATGAAGGCTAATAGACTACAATGGCTGGGGTATATAGAAAGAATGGAAGATAATAGGGAAACAAAACTCGCTTACACTCAGGAAATAAATGACCATAGACCCCAAGGTAGACCAAGAAGGCGGTGGAGAGATAATACATGTACAGACCTACAAGCACTTGGAATCAACGAATGGCAAGAGAAGGTCCACCAAAGAGACGAATGGAGACGGATTGTATCTGCAGCAAAGAACCTCAATGGCTCGGAACGCTGAAGAAGAAGAAGAAGAAGATACATTGTCCCTTTATTTCTCAACATAATTTCCACCAACATTGATGCACATAACCCATCGTTTTATCAGTTCTCCCAAACCGGCTGCATAGAACTGCGTGCTCTGTTTTCTAAACCATGTTTCACTTCACATTCAACTTTGGCGTCATTCGCGAAATGTCTCCCGCCAAGGTGGGTTGTCAGTGTTTATGCTGACAAATGTTTGTCCCGTAAAGCGGTGCATAGCTGGATAGAAAAAGGTTACGAGGGTGAGTCAATAAATAAGTCACACAGTTCTGTGGGATGGCCAGTAATTTAAAACAAAGCATGCAGTTCTATGCAGCCGGGTTTGGAGGACTGATAAAACGATGGGATACGTGCATCATTGATGGTGGAAATTATGTTGAGAAATAAAGGGACAATGTATGTATAAAAATTAATTTGTTTCAAGTTGTTATCATGCGTAGTTATTTTTTCTACAGCCATTTGTGACTTACTTATTAACTTACCCTCATACTTCAGCCAAATGAAGAAACACAGCGTCTTTATTAAAGGACATGTTGGAGGGGAAGCCAATAAATTATGGAGTTGATTGTGATGTCCTGTAAAGGACATGAACCTACTTAACCTTATATCTAATATGCCTGAAGGCGTAGAAAAGAATCCTTTTATTTCTTCTTCTTCTTCTTTACATTTTTTTATATACATTCTTTCACTCAAGGCAACGCTGGTTGCGGAATTTGGATGATGGCGACCGACAGTGCAACAATTCAAGGGAACCAAATCTGTAGCAATGAACATTGCGGAGTGTTGATGTTAGACAAGACAGCGTATATGGTTGGTAGTAAATTAACAATGTGTATGGTTGGCAACAAATTAACTATATATTTGATTAAACGATATATACAGTTAGTAACAAATTAACTATACTTTTTTTTATTAGATAGTGTATATGTTTAGTAACAAATTAACTATGTGTTCAGATCCACACTGAGGCACAATTTAAACTTGACCTGAGTTCCGGCTTGACCCAGCCTAACACGGACCTGGGTCCTGGCTTGACCCAGCATAATATGGACCTGGGTCCTTTCTTGACCCAGCATAACATGGACCTGGGTCCTGGCTTAACCCAGCCTAACATTGACCTGGGTTCCAGTTCAACCCAGCCTAACATGGACTGGGGTCCCTGCTTGATCCAGTCTAACATGGACCTGGGTCCTGGCTTGACCCAGTATAACATGGACCTGGGTCCCAGCTTGACCCAGCCTAACATGGACCTGGGTCCTGGCTTGACCCAGCATAATATGGACCTGGGTCCTGGCTTGACCCAGCATAACATGGACCTGGGTCCTGGCTTAACCCAGCCTAACATTGACCTGGGTTCCAGTTCAACCCAGCCTAACATGGACTGGGGTCCCTGCTTGATCCAGTCTAACATGGACCTGGGTCCTGGCTTGACCCAGCATAACATGGACCTGGGTCCTGGCTTGACCCAGCATAAGATGGACCTGGGTCCTGGCTTGACCCAGCATAACATAGACCTGGGTCCTGGCTTGACCCAGAATAACATGGACCTGTATCCTGGCTTGACCCAGTCTAACATTGACCTGGGTTCCAGTTCAACCCAACCTAACATGGACCTGGGTCCCAGCTTGACGTAGCCTAACATGGACCTGGGTCCTGGCTTGACCCAGCGTAACATTGACCTGGGTTCTAGCTCAACACAGTCTAAGATGGACCTGGGTTCCAGGTTGACCCAGCCTAACATGGACCTGGGTCCTGGCTTGACCCAGTCTAACATGGACCTGGGTCCTGGCTTGACCCAGGATAACATGGACCTGGATCCTGGCTTGACCCAGCCTAACATGGACCTGGGTCCTGTCTTGACCCAGCCTAACATGGACCTGGGTTGACCCAGTATGTTATGAACCTGGGTCCTGGCTTGACTCAGTCTAACATGGACCTGAGTCCTGGCTTGACCCAGTCTAACATGGACCTGGGTCCTGGCTTGATCCAGCATAACATGGACCTGGGTCCTGGCTTGACCCAGCCTAACGTTGACCTGGATTCCAGCTTGTCCCAGTCTAACATGGACCTGGGTCCCAGCTTGTTTCAGCCTAACATAGACCTGGGTCTTGTCTTGACCCAGCCTAACATGGACCTGGGTCCTGTCTTGACCCAGCCTAACATGGACCTGGGTTGACCCAGTATATCATGGACCTGGGTCCTGGCTTGACTCAGTCTAACATGGACCTGGGTCCTGGCTTGACCCAGTCTAACATGGACCTGGGTCCTGGCTTGACCCAGCATAACATGGACCTGGGTCCTGGCTTGACCCAGCATAACATGGACCTGGGTCCTGGCTTGACCCAGCATAACATGGACCTGGGTCCTGGCTTGACCCAGAATAACATGGACCTGGATCCTGGCTTGACCCAGTCTGACATTGACCTGGGTTCCAGTTCAACCCAACCTAACATGGACCTGGGTCCCAGCTCGACCTAGCCTAACATGGACCTGGGTCCTGGTTTAACCCAGTCTAACATGGACCTGGGTCCTGGCTTGACCCAGCATAGCCAGGACCTGGGTCCTGGCTTGACCCAGCCTAACATTGACCTGGATTCTGGCTTGACACAGTCTAACATGGACCTGGGTCCCAGCTTGTCCCAGCCTAACATGGACCTGGGTCCTGTCTTGACCCAGCCTAACATGGACTTGGGTTGACCCAGTATAACATGGACCTGGGTCCTGGTTTGACCCAGCATAACATGGACCTGGGTCCTGGCTTGACCCAGCATAACATGGACCTGGGTCCTGGCTTGACTCAGCATAACATGGACCTGGGTCCTGGCTTCACCCAGCATAACATGAACCTGGATCCTGGCTTGACCCAGCATAACATGGACCTGGGTCCTGGCTTGACCCAGCATAACATGGACCTGGGTCCTGGCTTGACCCAGCATAACATGGACCTGGGTCCTGTCTTGACCCAGTCTAACATGGACCTGGGTCCTGGCTTGACCCAGTCTAACATTGACCTGGGTTCCAGTTCAACCCAACCTAACATGGACCTGGGTCCCAGCTCGACCTAGCCTAACATGGACCTGGGTCCTGGTTTAACCCAGCCTAACATGGACCTTGGTCCTGGCTTGACCCAGTCTAACATGGACCTGGGTCCTGGCTTGACCCAGCCTAACATGGACCTGGGTCCTGTCTTGACCCAGCCTAACATGGACCTGGGTTGACCCAGTATATTATGAACCTGGGTCCTGGCTTGACTCAGTCTAACATGGACCTGAGTCCTGGCTTGACCCAGTCTAACATGGACCTGGGTCCTGGCTTGATCCAGCATAACATGGACCTGGGTCCTGGCTTGACCCAGCCTAACATTGACCTGGATTCCAGCTTGTCCCAGTCTAACATGGACCTGGGTCCCAGCTTGTTTCAGCCTAACATAGACCTGGGTCTTGTCTTGACCCAGCCTAACATGGACCTGGGTCCTGTCTTGACCCAGCATAGCCAGGACCTGGGTCCTGGCTTGACCCAGCCTAACATTGACCTGGATTCTGGCTTGGCACAGTCTAACATGGACCTGGGTCCCAGCTTGTCCCAGCCTAACATGGACCTGGGTCCTGTCTTGACCCAGCCTAACATGGACTTGGGTTGACCCAGTATAACATGGACCTGGGTCCTGGTTTGACCCAGCATAACATGGACCTGGGTCCTGGCTTGACCCAGCATAACATGGACCTGGGTCCTGGCTTGACTCAGCATAACATGGACCTGGGTCCTGGCTTCACTCAGCATAACATGAACCTGGATCCTGGCTTGACCCAGCATAACATGGACCTGGGTCCTGGCTTGACCCAGCATAACATGGACCTGGGTCCTGGCTTGACCCAGCATAACATGGACCTGGGTCCTGTCTTGACCCAGTCTAACATGGACCTGGGTCCTGGCTTGACAAAGTCTAACATTGACCTGGGTTCCAGTTCAACCCAACCTAACATGGACCTGGGTCCCAGCTCGACCTAGCCTAACATGGACCTGGGTCCTGGTTTAATCCAGCCTAACATGGACCTTGGTCCTGGCTTGACCCAGTCTAACATGGACCTGGGTCCTGGCTTGACCCAGCATAGCCAGGACCTGGGTCCTGGCTTGACCCAGCCTAACATTGACCTGGATTCTGGCTTGACACAGTCTAACATGGACCTGGGTCCCAGCTTGTCCCAGCCTAACATGGACCTGGGTCCTGTCTTGACCCAGCCTAACATGGACTTGGGTTGACCCAGTATAACATGGACCTGGGTCCTGGTTTGACCCAGCATAACATGAACCTGGGTCCTGGCTTGACCCAGCATAACATGGACCTGGGTCCTGGCTTGACCCAGCATAACATGGACCTGGGTCCTGGCTTGACCCAGCATAACATGGACCTGGGTCCTGTCTTGACCCAGTCTAACATGGACCTGGGTCCTGGCTTGACCCAGTCTAACATTGACCTGGGTTCCAGTTCAACCCAACCTAACATGGACCTGGGTCCCAGCTCGACCTAGCCTAACATGGACCTGGGTCCTGGTTTAACCCAGCCTAACATGGACCTTGGTCCTGGCTTGACCCAGTCTAACATGGACCTGGGTCCTGGCTTGACCCAGCATAGCCAGGACCTGGGTCCTGGCTTGACCCAGCCTAACATTGACCTGGATTCTGGCTTGACACAGTCTAACATGGACCTGGGTCCCAGCTTGTCCCAGCCTAACATGGACCTGGGTCCTGTCTTGACCCAGCCTAACATGGACTTGGGTTGACCCAGTATAACATGGACCTGGGTCCTGGTTTGACCCAGCCTAACATGGACCTGGGTCCTGGCTTGACCCAGCATAACATGGACCTGGGTCCTGTCTTGACCCAGTCTAACATGGACCTGGGTCCTGGCTTGACCCAGTCTAACATTGACCTGGGTTCCAGTTCAACCCAACCTAACATGGACCTGGGTCCCAGCTTGACCCAGCCTAACATGGACCTGGGTCCTGGCTTGACCCAGTCTAACATTGACCTGGATTCTGGCTTGACCCAGTCTAACATGGACCTGGGTCCCAGCCTTTCCCAGCCTAACATGGACCTGGGTCCTGGGTTGATCCAGCCTAACATGAGTACGAGGACATGTTCTCTAAAGTAGAGGTGGCTGCATGATAATGATCACATGACCCATCAAGTGCTAGTGGGTGTGTACCAACATGAGGCTATCACCATACACCCAATACACCTCAAGATCACCATACACCCAATACACCTCAAGGCCTGGCAAAAGGGTCATTTACTTAGTTGTTATAGTATTTTTTTAACAATGAGGACAAATAGCGGTAGTTCGCATGAAGCTATATATGAGGGGGATTCAAATGAAAACCATATAGATATGATAGAAATTATAATAACCATGCCATTGTCTTGTAACCTGTCAATATTGCTGTTAAGGAAGTCAAGAGTGTTAAGCACATGACATCATGGTGCAGACGAACACAGTGAAATCATAAGGACTGTTTAAATATGGCCGACCCATTTTTGACATGCACCAGAGAGGAGCAGCTTTCTGTTAACCCGTTTTTCTTTTTTATCAGTGAAGGGTGAAACCTATAGAAATTCATCGGCGAATGAAGATCCAGTATGGTGATGCTTACCTGTCGGTCCGTTCAGCAAGTGTATGAGTGAAGTAGGAATTTTCAAAACGACTTGTCTTCTGTGAAAAGGTACAGCAGGGGGGCATGAGTGGTTATACACGTGACCAAGAGAATTTTTTTCTGCAGGAATCAAAGCACTTTATCGGTTCTGGAGGACTTGGAGTGAATGCAATGGTGACTTCATCGAAACATTATACATATGTTCTTTACTTTTCAGAAGAATACATTCAGAATCTATTTTTTAAAACATTTAAGGTTTCTTCTTCTTCTTCTTCTGCGTTCATCCGGAGTTTTTTTTCAGACATGATTGCGTTAAGCTTGTTTACAGCAGAGCTGCATTCTTGCGCCGTTAGGCCGACACATCCGACTTCTGCGAGCATTTGTTGACCGGGTTAACCTTCCCAGGGAAACATTTAAGGTTTCATTTGAAGCCCCCTTGTAGAACCAGCAAAGAGCCAGTGAGGAACAGGCTATCTCCGCAGTGACGTACGGGGTATCAGTTTATATGTAACATGATGATCTGAACTTTTACTTCATGTCTGTGATAACATTAACTACACCACTTATTTTTGTTTACTTTTATATATTCATCATCATCAAGTGCCTTCCCGACTGAAATGGGCGATCATGCTTCTCCAGAAACTGCGATCTCCAGTGGCATGGATCAATTCATGTGTTGACTCCCTTCCATGCCATGACTTATGACTGCCAAGAATTTTCTCTTGCCGTCTTCTACTATCTCTCTTTCCACAAATCTTTCTGGTTGTGACAATATGTTTCAATGTTTGTCTTCTCATAATGTGACCCAAAAGTGATGGCTGTCTCTTTCTGATGTTTGTGGTAAGTTGTCTTTGCGACATAACCTTCCTCAAAATGTCCAAATTTCTCACTGTGGCTGTCCAATGAATTTTCAGCATTCTTCTATAAAACCACAACTCCAAGGCTTCTAGGTATTTTTTTTGCCTGTTATCTAATTGTTTTCTCAAATTAATTCTCTGTTTATATATTAAATCTTATATTAATCTTAACCAAGTGGATAATTTTAAATACCTAGGGACATCTATAACATCAGATGGAAGATGAACAACAGAGATTAAGAGCTGAATAGGGCAGGCAAAGGCCGCATTTCAGAAAATGAAGAGTACCTTGTGCAATAGGTCACTATCACTGAGTGTAAGAAAGAGAGTGCTGAAATGCTATGTAGAACCAGTTTTGCTGTATGGCAGTGAATCTTGGAATGTAAATGAACAAATTAAGAAGAAATTAGAAGCAACAGAGATGTGGTTCCTGAGACGAATGTTGCGAATTCCTTGGACTGCCAGAGTAACTAACGACGACTGCCTGAAACAGACTAATGAAACTAGAACACTATATATAACAATAAGAAAGAGACAACTTTCTTTGGTCATGTAATGAGAAGAGAGGCATTGGAGAACATCGTGACAACTGGAAAGATCGAGGGGAAGAGAGGCAGACCAAGAGAAATGATGCTGGATGAATTGAGACGGTGGCACGGAGGAATATCAGCAGCAGAGTTGATCCAGAAAACCAAAGACCGAGATCTGTGGAGAGCCATGAATGCCTACGCCAGCTGGCAGGGCACTTGATGATGATGATTATATATTAAACTTGTAATTATCTTATTATCTACTTATTCTGTGAACCCTGGCATTCAACCTGTCATGACTTAAGCTCCTGAACTCCTGAGCCATTTGAGATAGATACTTGTATTGCTGACCTTGAAATATTTGTTAATTCAAGTGACTTATGTACAACCAATGTTAACGATGCTGTAGAGGTTAACAAAATGTACCCAATACACCTCAAGGCATGGAAAAATGTCCTTTACTTTTTTTTAAATAATAAAGGCAAATGGTGCTATTGTGCTGTTGCTGTTGTTAACATTCCATCGTGTACCTGGCCTTCTGCTGTTCATTCCGGGGCCATCATGGGATATATGAACATGTTCATCAGCTGTGGCTTTGTTCTGTGTACAGATCTTCTTTTATGAGGGGGCTTCAAATGAAAACCTTAAATTTTTTTGGTGAATACATTCTGAAAAAATAAAGAACAAATGTATCATTTTTCGATGTAGTACTGTGTTCACTGCAAGTCCTCCGGCACCGTTAAAAACTTGGATTCCTGTAGAAAAATATTCTCTTATTCGCGTTTGTAACCACTCATGCACCACCTGCTGTAGCACATCATCGGATCGAAATGTTTTGAAACTTCATACTCCACTCATACATTTGCTAGACTGACAGGCATGCATCACCATACAGGACCTTCATTCGCTGATGAATTTCTGTATGTTTCACCCCTTCACTGATCAAAAAATGGATAACAGAATGCTGTTCCTCTTTGGTGCATGTCAGAAGTGGGGCGGCCATCTTTAAACTGTCCTTATGACATCACCATGTTCATCTGCACTATGATGTCATGTGCTTAACACTCTTGAAATTCTTAACAACAATATTGACAGGTTACAAGACTATGGCATAGTTATTGTAATTTCTATCACACTTTTAAGGTTGTTATTTGAAGAAATGTTTTGGCTCAAACAATATTTTGGCTCAATTTTGTTAATGACACTCCTTAGTGTTATTGCCTTAAACCATCCAACATCATTTCTCTATCTGCCTCTACTTTGAATATAGCTTTCATGAAAGCAATGATCTCTCTTTAAAACAAATATGAACAATTTTATTGATTTATTAATAGTTTCATTAATTGAATGGTTGATAAATTGATTGACTGATTGACTGATTAATTGACATTACCAGTCTAGTTCTATGGCAAGACATTTGGATCCACTGCCAGCAGATGTGAATCAGAGAGTATATTCTCAGTGCAGTGAAGGAGTGCCATGTCTGGACACTAGCAGTAATGTCGTTCTACTGCAGTACAATAATATCTACTATAATAAAGGTATAATATGTATGATAACCTTTCTAATGCTGTACAATTTTTTGGGTGTTTTTCAATATGTGTTTTAATACAATTTAATACAACTATAAGAAAGAGACAATGTTCTTTGGTCACGTGATGAGATGAGAGGCATTAGAAAATGTTGGGGCGACTGGAAAGATTTATGATTGAAAAAAGCAGAGGCAGACCAAGAAACATAATGCTGGGTGGCCTAAGAATGAAGGGAGAACATCAATAGAAATGATCTACAGCACCAATAGAATTGACCCAGAACACCAATAGAATTGACCCAGAACACCAGTAGAATTGACCCAGAACACCAATCGGATTGATCCAGAACACCATTAGAATTGATCCAGAACACCAATAGAATTGACCCAGAACACCAGTAGAATTGACCCAGAACACCAGTAGAATTGATCCAGAATACCAATCGGATTGATCCAGAACACCATTAGAATTGATCCAGAACACCTATAGTATTGACCCAGAACACCAATAGAATTGACCTAGAACATCAAGAACCAAGATCTGTGGAGATAGATGAACACCTACGCCATGTGGCAAGGCACATGATAATGATGATGAGATGAACAGCACAACAGATTTGGGACCAAAGATGCAGCAAAACTAATGAATGCAGTCAGTGATTTCTCTATCTGTCACATGTTTCTGGGACAGAAAGGCAGAAAGCAAAGGGACTGGCCACTTCATACCTAATGAATATCACCCCTTTGGCAGCTCCTGTTATAGATTATCTTAAAACTTGGAGCTGTGGCAGCACATATTATAGATTATCTTAAAACTTGGAGCTGTGGCAGCACATGTTATAGATTATCTTAAAACTTGGAGCTGTGGCAGCACATGTTATAGATTATCTTAAAACTTGGAGCTGTGGCAGCACATGTTATAGATTATCTTAAAACTTGGAGCTGTGGCAGCACCTGTTATATATTGTCTTAAAACTTGGAGCTGTGGCAGCACCTGTTATATATTGTCTTAAAACTTGGAGCTGTGGCAGCACCTGTTATATATTGTCTTAAAACTTGGAGCTGTGGCAGCACCTGTTATATATTGTCTTAAAACTTGGAGCTGTGGCAGCACCTGTTATATATTGTCTTAAAACTTGGAGCTGTGGCAGCACCTGTTATATATTGTCTTAAAACTTGGAGCTGTGGCAGCACCTGTTATATATTGTCTTAAAACTTGGAGCTGTGGCAGCACATGTTATAGATTATCTTAAAACTTGGAGCTGTGGCAGCACATGTTATAGATTATCTTAAAACTTGGAGCTGTGGCAGCACCTGTTATATATTGTCTTAAAACTTGGAGCTGTGGCAGCACCTGTTATATATTGTCTTAAAACTTGGAGCTGTGGCAGCACCTGTTATATATTGTCTTAAAACTTGGAGCTGTGGCAGCACCTGTTATATATTGTCTTAAAACTTGGAGCTGTGGCAGCACCTGTTATATATTGTCTTAAAACTTGGAGCTGTGGCAGCACCTGTTATATATTGTCTTAAAACTTGGAGCTGTGGCAGCACCTGTAATATATTGTCTTAAAACTTGGAGCTGTGGCAGCACATGTTATAGATTATCTTAAAACTTGGAGCTGTGGCAGCACATGTTATAGATTATCTTAAAACTTGGAGCTGTGGCAGCACCTTTTATATATTGTCTTAAAACTTGGAGCTGTGGCAGCACCTGTTATATATTGTCTTAAAACTTGGAGCTGTGGCAGCACCTGTTATATATTGTCTTAAAACTTGGAGCTGCGGCAGCACCTGTTATATATTGTCTTAAAACTTGGAGCTGTGGCAGCACCTGTTATATATTGTCTTAAAACTTGGAGCTGTGGCAGCACCTGTTTATATATTGTCTTAAAACTTGGAGCTGTGGCAGCACATGTTATAGATTATCTTAAAACTTGGAGCTGTGGCAGCACATGTTATAGATTATCTTAAAACTTGGAGCTGTGGCAGCACCTGTTATATATTGTCTTAAAACTTGGAGCTGTGGCAGCACCTGTTATATATTGTCTTAAAACTTGGAGCTGTGGCAGCACCTGTTATATATTGTCTTAAAACTTGGAGCTGTGGCAGCACCTGTTATATATTGTCTTAAAACTTGGAGCTGTGGCAGCACCTGTTATATATTGTCTTAAAACTTGGAGCTGTGGCAGCACCTGTTATATATTGTCTTAAAACTTGGAGCTGTGGCAGCACCTGTTATATATTGTCTTAAAACTTGGAGCTGTGGCAGCACCTGTAATATATTGTCTTAAAACTTGGAGCTGTGGCAGCACCTGTTATAGATTATCTTAAAACTTGGAGCAGCAGTGGCTCAGTGGCTAGAACACTTGCCTGTTGACCCAATGGCCATGTGTTTGAAACCCCATCAATGCAGATTTTAAAAAAGTTAACGATCACAAAACAACACGACCGTCCTTCGCCATCTTGAAACCAGAACTTCCCAATGTAGCTCTTGAAAATAAGGCCTCTGCTTATTTGTAAATCACATGGATTGTCAGATTTCTTAAATGTATGCTGACTAAAGGCTAGAAGTACAGTCACACATGACAGATTGGCTAGCTTGTTCTATCTTGTAGAAGTAGTCAAGCAGTAGATCATTGCCTGGCTGTGGTATTATCAAATTTGATGTGTTAGAACCATGCTTTCTGTTGTTAATATATACATTTCTGTCCACATAGCTTGACATTAAAGTGTTGATGTTTGCTGGTATTTTATGACAGTGGAGCTTGCAATTGTGTGTGTTTTCTTAGTCCAAAAAAGTTTTTTACTGCAGAGATATATAATTATAATTCAAGATTCTTTAATCAATCTTTCGATAAATCAAGATTTTAAAATATACATTTGTTAATTCAGTAAGTGGCACCTTGCCGTCTTTACAGACGAAAGTATGTGAATTGGAACTAGAGCTAGAATTTTATCACACAATGCCTGGGCTTGGATTCAGAGAACATGTGTTACCCATGCATGATCCTCTCTCGGCCTTGCCCTATTTTCTCCAGAGGAAAGGATGACCTGTATGCCTGGAACAAGGTAGGGTCCAGATGCTGCCGGCTCAGTATCCAACACATAAATACATGAAATGCAGAGATCCTCATAAAGGAAAACTAACAGATACGTTTAAAATAAAAACAGGAGTGTGACAGGGATGTCTTTTGTCGCCTTCATTATTCTAATTGATTGTGGACTGATTACTAAAAGTGACCACAGCCAGAACTGGAATTTGGTGGACTCTACAGAGCGACCTTAGCCTAGACTTGTCTGACAATATTACTCTCCTGTTCCATACATAAATTAGATGCAAAGTAAATTCATAATTTGTCATTGGCACCTTGCCATCTTGACAGATGGTAGTTTGTTACATTGTGCTTCAAAAAAGGCACAATAATTACAACCAGACCATTGATGGAGATAAAACTTTCCCGAGCACAAAGTCTGGATTGAATTGTAGAGACCATGTGTTGCCCATGCAGCATGATTCCTCTCTTGGCCTGCCTAGTTTACTCCTGGGGAAAGATAACACCAATACATCTGGAACAAGGCAAGCTGCAGAAACTGCTCGATCAGCAAAGCAATGCTGCAACTGTCCACTTGTCAGAGCTTTGGTCCTACACCAATTGTCAACTAAGGCTTAGGGCCTGATCTGCCCTGCCATAAACTAAACACACTTCACAGTAGGTCAGAAGAATTAGGTCTCAAAATTCATAGGTGAAAGATCAAGATAATGAGACTAAAATCAATATTGCAATCCAGTTTCCCTTGTTGAAATCTAACTTCAAGAATTGGAACCATTCACTTATTTAGGTGACAGTGTTGAAAAAGATGGGTTACAGATGTGATGTCAAAACAAGAAGACAACAAGCAAGAAGAGGTTTTATAGCACTGGGAAATCTGTGGAAGTCAACAGAAATGAAAACGAGTACCAAATACAGTTATTAATAAACTACAAACGTGAGTTAACTGGTGCCTGTGTGAAATAGAGGACAAAAACAGTATGACGGAATCATCAATGTGGAACCTAGGGAGAGAACTAGACAGGCTCCAGGGAGAGAACTAGACAGGCTCCAGGGAGAGAACTAGAGGCTCCAGGGAGAGAACTAGACAGACTCCAGGGAGAGAACTAGACAGACTCCAGGGAGAGAACTAGACAGACTCCAGGGAGAGAACTAGACAGACTCCAGGGAGAGAACTAGACAAGACTCCAGGGAGAGAACTAGACAGACTCCAGGGAGAGAATTAGACAGATTCCAGGGAGAGAATTAGACAGGCTCTGGGGAGAGAACTAGACAGACTCCAGGGAGAAAACTAGACAGACTCCAGGGAGAGAACTAGACAGACTCCAGGGAGAGAACTAGGCAGACTCCAGGGAGAGAACTAGACACCCCAGGAAGGTTAACCCAGTCAACAAATGCCCACAGAAGTTGGATGTATTGGCCTAACAGAATGCAGCTCTGCTGTAAACAGGCACAATGCCATCACATCTGAAAAAAACTCTCCAGATGAACGCAGAAGAAGAAGAAGAAGAACTAAACAGACTCCAGTGAATAAAGAGGTGAGGACAGAAAGTGTATGCTTGGTAGGGCGCTCAGTGAGAAAACCTGACAATAGTATCAGTAGGATATATTTCCTGTATCTAGGAATAGTTAACCAGCAAAGTCTGTGTCCATCTTCATGCTTGTTGACCTCTGCCTCTGCTACCAGCAACCTTGTCTATGATACTGTTGTTTTCTAAACCAAAAAAAAAAATGACGCTTAAAAGTCGAAAGGGTCGACTTCATTGCACTGGGTTTTATCCCATATGGCTCGGTCTCCTTCCGCTGCACGGAAAGCGTCGCACAAAGCACGAACTCTGTAGCTCTAGCGACAACCCACAGGAGTCTCCAAAAAATTTAACTCGTGAACCAAAGGTTCACGCGGCCCGGAATCGAACCCACAACTAAACCAATGTGACGTTTAATCTGGCCAAAGTGTTTCACTTTCTGATACGTGATACTATTTTGTCTAAACCAACGTGACGTATAATCTGGCCAAAGTATTTCACTTTCTGAGACTTGATGCGGTTTAACAGCTAATCTTCCCCAATATTTAGAAATAAAATCAAGGTTTTTAAAATCAGTCTGGAGGACAAACAGCAAAACAACAACAACAACAAAACTTTATTTTGAAAGGGTTAAGAATTGGGCACGCAGGCCCGTCTAACATTCTGCCCTTTTATCACTCTCTTTCATACATTATACCATTCACACATCATTCAAGGCTAAATGAAAACATCAACAATATAAAAGATATGCATTATAAAGGCATGTGAAAAATGAAAAACCAATACTATACGACTCAGTAATAGTAATAACTGGTGTGGCACTTGTTATTAGCTATGTGGAATATACTGGCCTACCAAAAGGGGACTGACTGTTATACTAGGGTTTTATTATTATTATTATTTCTATTATTAAGGGGGAAGGTAATCCGTACTGAGATAGTGTTCAAATAATTTGCGATTATATGTATACGGATTGGTAATGTCTTTTATTTCATGTGGAAGATTGTTCCCCAGCTGAGCTGCAGAGTACATTAAGCTTGTTTTGTATAAGTCTATCCTAGGCTTTGGAATGTGTAATATATTTAATCGTTTACTGTGTCTAGCATTATATTCAAACAATGGCCAAAGGTAATTTGGGGCATTCCTATGTAGGATTTTGTGAATTAGTTTGGCCTATTTGAAAAGTAGACGTTTGCGGAGTGGTAGTAACTGAAGGCGTAATGGACTCAATAAGTATGATGAGAAAGGTGAAGACAGGCATACAACAGGCAAAGTGGCAGGCTTCAATCTAACAAAGAAAAACAGAGAGTATATGTTGGGTTTTTCCCAAGGGCATGCTGGTGTAATGGGAAATGAGCTGGTGGACAGATTTTCTGGGTTTGCACTGCGGGGTAGGGTATTGGTGCATGATAAGGCAACTGCGGGGTAGGGTATTGGTGCATGATAAGGCAACTGTGGGGTAGGGTATTGGTGCATGATAAGGCAACTGTGGGGGTAGGGGTATTGGTGCATGATAAGGCAACTGTGGGGTAGGGTATTGGTGCATGATAAGGCAACTGTGGGGGTAGGTAATTGGTGCATGATAAGGCAATTGTGGGGTAGTGGTATTGGTGCATGAAAGGCAATGTGGGGTAGGGTATTGGTGCATGATAAGGCAACTGTGGGGTAGGGTATTGGTGCATGATAAGGCAACTGTGGGGTAGGGTATTGGTGCATGATAAGGCAACTGTGGGGTAGGGTATTGGTGCATGATAAGGCAACTGCGGGGTAGGGTATTGGTGCATGATAAGTCAACTGTGGGGTAGGGTATTGGTGCATGATAAGGCAACTGTGGGGTAGGGTATTGGTGCATGATAAGGCAACTGTGGGGTAGGGTATTGGTGCATGATAGGCAACTGCGGGGTAGGGTATTGATGCATGATAAGGCCAACTGCAGGGTATGGTATTGGTGCATGATAAGGCAACTGCGGGGTAGGGTATTGATGCATGATAAGGCAACTGCAGGGTATGGTATTGGTGCATGATAAGGCAACTGGGGGGTAGGGTATTGGTGCATGATAAGGAAACTGCAGGGTATGGTATTGGTGCATGATAAGGCAACTGCGGGGTAGGGTATTGATGCATGATAAGGCAACTGCAGGGTATGGTATTGGTGCATGATAAGGCAACTGGGGGGTAGGGTATTGGTGCATGATAAGGAAACTGCGGGGTAGGGTATTGGTGCATGATAAGGCAGACAGGGTTAGAGCCCCTTGGGATTATGTGTGTAGTGTGGAAGAAAACAAGGGTCATCACAGCCTGGAGAGAATAGGTGATGCAAGGAGTGATCAGAGGATCTGGCCAACATTCAGGACTCTGAGGACAGCCCAGATAGACACATAGTCAGACTGCTACTGGTACCATAAGTATTTGGGGCTCTTTGCTGGCTGTTGAAGATGAGCATGGAGCACATATGAGGAATGTCCTGAGTGCTGATGATGTCTGTTCGATTTTAATTTTGATTATACCATTACCTGTACCCCATTCAACCTCAGAAGTGAAGTTATATTAGGGTCCATCCCTGACTCAGATTAATAATCCTGTGACTGAGTCAGCCACAAATAGGATATTAATTTTGTTTTGTAAGGGTTCGCGGTTCCCAAGGTGTCATAGCCACTGCATAAGTTTCCACGTCCCTGTGTGTCATTCATATGACCGCCTCTGCTGGTGCCCAGATCATGTGCAGATGACTACACTTTGATCTAGATAAAAGGCCGATATGTCAGTTTTTTTTTTTTCAATTATCCAATTATACCATTACCCCTGCCCCGTTCACCCTCAAGGAGAAGTTATATTACGGTCCATCGACTGGCTCAGATTAATGATCCTGTGACTGAGTCAGCCACACATGGGATTTAAATTTGAAGGTGATTGTTTTTTTTTAAAATGTTTATTTTGTACAAAACTGTTAGACCATATTAGGTGCCTGTATTCTGCTAATGCTACAAGCAGTTTTGTGTATTTGTCTTTTGTGGTTGTTGGTATTGTGTTTGTCTAAAGAGGGTAATGATCTGCCCCAATAAGGTCCCTACGTCCCCCTGTTTTTGTTGTGGGCCCTTTAGTCCCACTATGGGCCTTTCGGCCCATAGTGGTCCGCCCAGACCCACTGCCAGTGTTAGTGAATATTCTTGGATATTAATTTGAAGATGATTGTTGTCTACAGAAGGAAATGGTGTCAGTTCTTGACTCAACTCAACTCATAATCTTCTTTGTCTTCTGCGTGCATCCGGAGTGTTTTTTCAGACGTAATTGTGGTGTGTCTCGTTATGCACCCTTGGGTCAAAACCCTTAGGCCAACACATCCGATTTTTTAAACCAGATTAGCCGTCCTCGGCAACTCATAATCAATCACAATGACACCATAATTGGTTTTAATATTTTGAAATATTTAACATAATTATTTTGTTTTTGGGAACTTTCAGGTGAAGGTATTCAGGTAGAAATGAACAAAGAGGTTCATTTGTTGTACAACGCAATACATGCCAATAAGAAAGATGGTGTCTTTATGTCCCACAATTCTCCAGCCGTCGTCGAGGGTAACAGTGTCACAAACAATGGTGGCAGTGGAATAGTAACCTCCCTTTATGACAAGGTCAGTGGAATAGTTGCTTCAATTTATGACAAGGTCAGTGGAATAGTTGTTTTATTTTAGTGACTTGGTCTAGTGGAATAGTTAGCTCACTTTACGACAAGGTCAGTGGAATAGTTAGCTCACTTTATGACAAGGTCAGTGGAATAGTTAGCTCACTGTATGACAAGGTTAGTGGAATAGTTGCTTTTTTTTTATAACAAAGTAGGTGGAATAGTTGTTTCACTTTATGACAATGTTGGTGAAATAGTTGCTTCACTTTATGACAATGTCATTGGAATAATTGCTTCGCTTTATGACAGTGTGAATGGAATAGAACAGGTATAACAGAAAGATAATTAGCAAATAGAGTAGCCAGCCATATACCAGTGTGGGTGGAAAAGAAACTTAATCAGTCTTCAAGAATTATTGTGTAGTCAAACGGCTCCAAAATGTCCTCCTCATCAATTTCTCAAGACCTCATAAACTTTGGCCATAGCATGAATTAATATTTTGGTATATCCATGTTGAATGTCTAGCATTATCCAATATTTAATTTCACACAGGTTTATTATAACCTTCTGTTTACAGTGCCGTCTAAATGGAAATGGAATATACGACAACACCCAACATGGAATTCTGTGTCGTAATGCTTGTGTCATTGACCAAAACGATGTTGTGGGACATCCATTATGTGCAGTGCTTGTGCAAAACAAGAGCTCTGTTCAGGTGGGTAATTGATTAATTCTAGAAGCTATCTGCACTACGATCAGACTTCATAACAACTTTAAAGAAGACTGTTTTCACTGATAGGAGCTAGTGGTTATGCCTGTCAAGGGTTATGATACCACAATCGACATCCCTGCACATCGGGCATTCTCACACATGCTCAGTCCTCCGATATAGCAGCCATCTTCTTCTTCTTCTGCGTTCATCTGAAGTGTTTTTTCGAACGTAGTTGCATTGTGCCTGTTTGCAGCAGAGCTGCGATACTTGCGCCTTTCAGCTGACACATCCGACTTCTGCGGGCATTTGTTGACTGGGTTTGTCTTCCTGGGTAGCAGCCATCTCAAAGTATCTCTACTCACTTTTCCCATGAAATTCATCTCATCTTGTTCCTTTTGTACCTTACAGTATCGAGGTGAAGCATAAACCGCAGGAAAGTGCCAGCGTATGGGCTTTATATATTGAGATTCCCATGGATTCTGTTATTTCCTTTGTTCATCATTTACATGGTCGCCCTCTTCTTCTGGTTCCATTTAGTCTGTATATCATTGCTTGTTGTGGTATACTGTTAGTTTTTAGCCTAGTTATATGGCCAAATCATTTAACTTGCTGTTTTCTCATGAAATCTAGCGCTTCTATTACCCTCACTTTTGTCCTGATTTCTTCATTTCGAAGTTGGTTATAATATAATATACATAGAAATCTCTTCTCTCACCCTCAAAGAAGGCATCAATGTGCTTAGCCAGGTTTCATTCCCGGGTTGTGTATGCTGGGTCTAGAGTTATGGTTCCTACTTGTATTGATGCATTATTTGCCAGCTGGTCCACCCATTCACTGCCCTTTATGCTAGGTCTACTAGGGTTATAGATGGTGCAAAGCCACATGGTTTCATTTAATTTCATTCTTGATAAAAATCCATACTATAGAAGCCATACTAGATTGCTCATACTGGTAATTATTTTTCTGGATTTTATGTAACCATTTGTACACAAGGTCAATGCCATTCAGAGGGCATTCTAGACTTGCCAAGAGATTATAAACAGACACAAAATTCTGGGGTTGACTGCTGCATCCAGTAAATGATATGCAACTTTTGTAGACAAGCTGTTATCACACACATGTTCTGACGTGTATACATTCTGCACACAGAGAATAACAGTTGCTCCATTTGACATCCCATCCAGCAGAGTCATGAGTTGTACACACAGTAAGCTGCAGTCAGAAAATGACTTCTTTTGTGTCTATCTTTTTCTTTTCTTTTGCTCACTCACTTTGAATATGAGCATAGTCCACATTGGACTGAATTTTTTACATGTGGATTAGCTTTCCCTATTACGAGTGTCCCTCCCCATCAGGCAAGGTGTGACTTTGACTTCTGAGGTACTTGTAAAGATGGAGGAGGAGGCGTTGATTATTTGCTCAGGACAAGAGATGTTAAGGTGAAACAACAATGAGGATTCTCTAGTTTTCAAAACACATCGCTCATCCCTCTTCTTCTTTTTTTCCACTGCTGTTGAAGGCTTTCCACTGCAGCATCCTATGTTTTTTGTGTGTTTGTATTCTTGTAAAATAAACTTACATTTTGTGTTTTCCAGTTGTTTATGTAAACATACAAGATGTTTAGGAAATATCTTAGAAAGAAATCAATACTTTGTAAATATGCAATGTACTGATTTCCTCACAGATCACCCAAAACAGGCTGTGTTCATCAGATGTGACAGTGGTAAAAGGGGAGGAGCTGTGTACAATAACAGCAACCAATAATCAGATTTACGATACAGGGGGAGGTGACTTCAACTGTCAGGGGGAGCTAATTTCCACTGAGAATGTTCTAGTTAGGCCTGATCTACTTAACCGGTGGGTACATTTCACTTTGATTTTTAGGTAAAATGTCCTTGGCTTTGGGTTATAGTCATTTGAGAATGAAATACAATGTGTTTGTAAAGTCTCACTACACTTTGTATATAGAACAAATTTGAAAAATGAAGTACACGATGTCATCAAGAAAGTGCTCCACAATCCTTCGTGAAGCAATATGCAGCAAATGGCTGTCGTCTGCTGGAGTAATGCTTTGTACTCCAAACAGAATTATGTTATCAATGGAAGAAAGAATTTTTCAGCTTTGTTCTACATACAAAGTGTAGTGAGATTTTACAAACACCCAGTACTAAAAACCCATGGACATATATATATACACACACACACAGGTTTCACATGAGAAGAAAAGGTCTCCATTACCCACCTAGGCCAACCAGCTAGTCCATACGTACTGTGCTGACATAGTCTGGTTACATCCTAACATTCCTTTCCACAGATGTGAAGCTCTGGTACCAGTCCTGCAGACCTCGCTGATTTCTGAGCTGAAAGTAGGGAAACTGAGCTTTGTAATATAGTTCTAGTGGAGATTATACTTGGGACCTGGTCAGGAGACAGATCTCTACAGCAACATCCACAGATGCAATCCTTTTTCAGGTGGAGATGATACTTGGGTATCTGGTGATGAGACAAATCTCTACAGCAACATCCACAGATGCAATCCTTTTTCAGGTGGAGATGATACTTGGGAACTGGTCAAGAGACAAATCTCCACAGCAACATCCACAGATGCAATCCTTTTTCAGGTGGAGATGATACTTGGGAACTGGTCAAGAGACAAATCTCTACAGTATCATCCCTCCGATAGATGCAATCCTTTTTCAGGACTTAGGCATCCTGGACACAAATGCATCAGACTTCAGAGTTAATTCACAGTCTTCTAGAAGTTTCATAAACAACCAACAAGTAGAGTTAAACTACTAGGTGGTTTCTTTTTCTTCTTTATCACTGGTTGTCCATATAGCGCATTTGTTCTTTTTATATCGAAACTGCCATCAGCTCACTTTTCAACCAACTTCAACACGGCATGTTTGCTGGACTGTAGTGATGCTATTTTTTCCAGCAGCACCACTTAGAGGTGTAAAGGGTCGTAGTTAAGTCTAGTTTGTGGACTCATGACACAAGCAGTCAAGCTATGAGTTACAGACTGAACAGATCCCATTTGATATCTGTTTGGTCCTGCCAGGAGGTTTTGCGTCCTTGGCTATTGTCTGGGTTAAAGCCAAATGATAGAATCTTATTGACTGATTTGGCTGTCAAATAAGCTGAAATTTTTTATCCAAGTTGAAGGAAGATAGTATGTGGATAGATTACTCCACCTCATCAGATAAGTATCAAACTTTGATCTGGGTTTAGGTAGAAAGGTGACACAATGAAGGGGACTGGTCATCCCACATGGTTAAAAGAGATATTTAACTTTGTTCTAATTTGTTTAAGGAAGATAACATGATGGCCGAATGGATAAGACTGCTCGCTCTTAAACTTCCGGTATGCTGATGGTGAGGTAGTGGGTTCAACTCTTACACAAGTTAGTTGGACTATAATATTGACTTCTCGTCCTTGACTTGAGGATGTAAGTTACAAGTACCTTTAAAGTCCAAGTGGGTTCACCCGATGGCTAGGGACACTTGTAATAGGGAAAGCTAATTCACACGCAAAATTCAGTCCAGTGTGGTAGTAGTATCATCACATGTATGGTCTACGCTTGAGTTCGAAAGTGAACATCAACAATACAGGCAGGAGAAGAAGGTTCTGTTTTAGAGCTAATATTTTGTTACAAGATCACAAGGTACCTTTACATCCCAGAGTAGAATAAATCAGCAATATAGAATGATGAATTAATTACCCATTTGAATTTGTATCTCATTTCTTGTCTAGAAAACAAGGCAAGAATGGCTTCAGCAAGACTGATTTCCTGTCTGATCCGCCGCAGCGTCCACAAATTCCACCACCTCCACAGTCATCCGCCACTGTCCCTAACTGCCATGTTACCCTGGTAACCAAAGTGGCAGCACCATCTAACAACACTTGTGAAGAAGGGAGCAAACTGTGTGCTATCTTGTGAGAACTACACAAGAGTTATACAACTTAGTGGAGAGTTCAGTAGCATACCAACATATCAGGAATCCAAAATGATATTGAAAATATGGTTCGCTGTGGCCGAGCTGATATCCGGAGTCATACCTCCAGCTCAGAAGAGACAGGATTCGATTCTACCATAGGATTGGGCATTATTTTTTTCATTCGGGAGACCCGGGTTCGATCCCCTAGTAAGGTGCGGGATTTTTTTCTGTCGGGGGCAAAAAGAAAATCCTAACCTGCACAGTTTGCGGCGACTGCACTAGCCAGGCGGCCTTTATTCCTCAGGCTCAAAGACCCCTCTGCCATACACCGCAAGGTACTATATTGGCAGTAAATGACAGTTGGTATCTAATGATCACACGTCCACATGATCTCTTGGGCAGTGAGATATGATACCTAGCCTTCTTGAATGAAGGTGACAAACAAGAGGTCCCGTGTACATGATGTTATAGTGACTGCATCGGGCTTTCAGCTCTTAGATATGATGTATTGTATTCAGATTATGTGGCTCTGAAAATTGTTGGCATCTATCGGAGCGGGGTTTGTGTAGAGACTTTACTTCGGACCTGGTCCTGAAATGCTGTCTTCACACGGAACTGTGTTACAGATCTCACCGTCCCTTCTCCGAGCTCAGAAACCCACAGTGTGTGCAAGACCAGTACTGGAGCATCTGCGGAGAGAGCCATATTATGGCATAACTATGTCACGATGCAGCACAGCACATACAACAGATTCCGTGCCAAACAAAAAGGGGGTTTGGACCAAACGAAAATGGTTGGCGGAAAATGGGAAGTAGGGGTGAGTCACAGTATTGACTTAAATGTGGTGAATATGGTAGCAGACATGTATTATAGTTGAGTTGAGCTAAGAAACGATATCACTGAACTGAGGACATTTCGCATAAGTGCTCCATCCCCTTGTTCAACAGCCAGCGAAGATTCATACTACTAATTGTTCACATTGAAAGTTCTCATGGTCTTCCCTCTCAGTTTTGAGATTCATCCAGAACCCCTGCCGATCCCCCGCAATATTATTCTTTCTACATATGGGTTCTCAATCTGTATTATAATGCAGTGACAACATGTTGGTGATATATAAGCCCATGGCTGATGCAGGAAGTCACTTGAGACAGTTAATAATCCCACGACAATTCCGTTTAAGATTAGACCTGGGCTGACAATGTTCCCTCCACGGGTTTGAGGTATTTTCATTGACTCCAGCCCAACTTCTTCTTCTTCTTCTTCAGCATTCTGAGCCATTGAGGTTCTTTGCTGCAGATACAAGCCGTCTCCATTCGTCTCTCTGGTTGACCTTCTCTTGCCAGTCGTTGATTCCAAGTGCTTGTAGGTCTGTATGTATATTATCTCTCCACCGTCTTCTTGGTCTACCTCGGGGTCTACGGTCATTTATTTCTTGAGTGTAAGCGAGTTTTGTTTCCCTATTATCTTCCATTCTTTCTATATGCCCCAGCCATTGCAGTCTATTAGCCTTCATTATCTTCATTATACCAGTGATTAGTGGGGACTTAAACAGATCATAAATATCTTTGTTGCTTCTTCTTTTCCACTCTCCACTTTGTGTATCCCCAATGGGCCCAAAGATGCGTCTTAAGACTTTGTTCTCAAAGGTTTGTAACAAGGCTTCGTCTCCTTTAGTTGTACTCCAGGTACTCCGGCCCAATGCTCAGAGGAAACTCAGTGTTGTAATATAGTGATTGACAAAGAAAAATAAAGTTGCAATTGTAGCATTACAGTGTTGTAAAACAGTGACTGACGAAAAAGAATACAGTTGCAATTGTAGCGGTCATGATTCACCATCTCACTCGATCACCAGAGTCATTGATCTGCTCAGTGTTTTTGTTTTGACCATGCCATGTGACCAAGCCATCAGGGTATTTACTTCTCTGCCTTCCCCCAGTTCTCTTCCCCTCCATCTTGCCAGTTGTCACCAAGTTCTCATCTACACTTCTTAAAGGTATATTTCCTTGTTACTGGCAGTCTCCATGGCGAAGTAGGTATTCCACCTGCCTCACGCTTCAAAGGTCGTGGGTTTAATTCTGGGCTATGTCATTTGGTTCATGAGTGCAGAATTCTCTGAGATTCCTGGGGTGGTTGCTGGAGCTACAGAGTTTGCGCCTTTATGTGATGCTTTCGTCAGGTCACCCTGCGGTAAGAGGCCAAGCCATATGGTATAGAAACCCGGTGCAATGAAGTTAACCCACTTGCCTTTTAAACCTTTTTTTTTCCTTGTTTCTGATAAAGGGTGTATTTTTAATGAATGTGCAGTGTTTGAAAATATTGCTGGTTTAAGTTTTATATTTACCTATTATTTTGCATGAAATTTACAGAGGCTGAACACAAAACTTGGACCGGCAATATCTTCAAACACTGCATAGTCATTACAAATACACCCTACACCTTTGTACAGGCTGTGTTTAAGGTTAAAGTCAAGAGGATTGACTTCAATCGTTTGTTAGTTAGTTAGTCGACAGATCATCCTCATTGCACATCGAACCATTCAGTCCATAAGTGCTCGGATCCCCTCCTTAGCAAATCCCGCAGCGTGTAGCGGCTAACGACACCAGTTCTGTGCTGGTTTATCAATCTTCTTTGGCTTCCTGCGTAGTGTTCTTGTTTGGCCACACCTCTTTTAATTTGCTGTTCTCGCAGTCTGACCATGGTTGTAGATTCGCAGTCATCACTTGGTTCTCGCAAAAGTCTTACTTCTCGTAGTGCATTCAGAATGTCAGCCTGGTCCATGGCGCGTCCGCCCTCCACATTAGCCATACCTGCGAGCTTGTCAGCCCGCTCATTTCCTTGTACTCCCGCATGCCCTGGTACCTGTCAGCCCGCTCATTTCCTTGTACTCCCGCATGCCCTGGTACGAAGATGAAACTAATCTTTGCCAATCGAGACCACTCCAGAAACAGCAACCACTCCCCTCGGATCCACCCCATCTCTACCCTCTTGAGCATGCTCATTGAGTCGCTAAGGACACATGCCCAGTGAATGTCTGTGTCTCGAGCCATGTTATTGCTTTACTTACTGCCATGACTCCATAGTCCAGGCTACTTGTGGTCTCAACAAAAAGCATCAGAGTCCATCCTTCACAATTCTCCATCCGCGCGATCCCATCTGTGTAATGACAGCATCACAGTCCTAACGAATTCTCGAAAATCAACGCTTGTACTTTCGCCTCCACAGCAGCCAGATTTTCTTGTCTGCATTTTCTGTCTAGTTGGATGCAAACTGAAAAGGACGTACAGAAATCTGTTGGCACTTGTACCCACTCCTCGCCAGGTTCTAAGTCCTCCGGTGAACACACCTGTTGAAGAATGTCTTCCGCCTGACCCATCCACGACCTTCCTCTTTTTAACATGCTGCCCTTCACCTTCCTAATTTCAATGCAGTGGATGCTGTGTGTTTGTATTGACTCTGAGGTAGGCATGTGCTCTGCAAATTTGTAGTCTGTCTTCAGTGTTGGAAATCAAGAAGGTAGCACATCGTTCTGCATGCTGTATCTCTTGTACATCCAAGAATAATGCGCATAGATTCGTTTTGTATTCTTTCCATTCTTTCTTTCTGCTTACGGCTGAGAGTCAAGATTGCCCTCGCATACTCAAAAACAGACATAACCAGCCCCTCGTATAGGAGGCATAGATGGCGCTGCTCACAGTTTGCTGCCGCCATCACCCGTATCGCACCCAAAACCCCACTTGGCCTTTGTTATCACCTGGTTTATGTGCTCATTATAAGCAAGGCTTCGGTCAAAACGTATCCCCTAGGTAATTCATTGCCTGTGTTCTTTCCACAGTCTCTGAACACAGATTAACAGTTGGTGTTGGCGTGTTGACAATATGATTATTCAAAGAGAACCATGTCACTGTTGCCTTTGTTGGGTTGACCATTGCCCCAGCTTCAGCACACCAAGTACTTATGCGTTTGAGTTAGATTTGCAGTTCCACAGCAACCTGATCTCTATCCTTACGATACACTAAACCATCGTCGGCATATGACAGTGTCCTCCCCTGTCAAGTGACCTGCTCGCTGGTGATTCTCACAGTGTAGGAGCTGAACAGCACCAGAGATAATGGTGATCCCTGTGGTAGGCCAGGATATATTATTGTTGGTTCCGACGTCCAACTGCCACATTTAAAAACTACTTTCCGTTGGAAGAGTGCTGTAGCGATCCAACTAAGGAGGAACGGACTTATCTTGAGTTCAAGAAACTGAAGCATTAGAAAATCCAATGGCACTTTGTTGTACGTCCTCCAGATTAATCGCTGCAGCAAGGTTTCAATGCCTGAGTGGAAACCTTCATAAACATCATGGGCAAAAACTGCTGCATTGGTCCAGATTTCTCTTTTGGGACGGTACCCTCCCAGGGTGGGTGGGAAAACACCTTGCTTCTCTGACTTCCCTGAATTAATTCACTGGGTTTAACCCCGTCTGGTTAGGACTCTCTTCACAGAAAGAAGAGCGCCTGTCAAGAGCATTGCACAAATCACAACACTGTAGCATCTGTAATTCCCGCCCGGGGTCCTCCAGAAAAAAGGTACTCGTGCTCTGATTGGCACAGACCAAAAATGCACCCACTAACTTCACGTTGCGCGGCCGAGAGTTGAACTTAGGGTGTTTGTAAAGTCTCACTACATTTTGTATGTAGAATAAATGTTGAAAAAAGAAAATTTCGTCTTTAAAAAAGGCTAAAAATTCACTAAATTAGTTACAATCGTTACCTATGGTCAACGCTGTTTTAGGAAGCTGGACAGTACTAATAAATATTCTTTATAAAGGTGTTGGAAATGTCCACCACGGACTTCAAGACATGACTGACACGTCTCTTCATATTGTAAATACCTTCTGAAAAGGGCCCCCCGTTGTTATTTCCATGTGTATTGACTGCCAATTTGAAACACATGTCCAACCAAAAAAATTCTTTCTTGCGTTGATAACACCATTCTGTTTGGAGAGCAAAGAGGTACTCCAGCAGACTATTGCTTCACGATGGACTGTGGAGCACATTTTTTGATGACATCATTACTTCATTTTTCAAATGTGTTCTACATACAAAGTGTAGTGAGACTTTACAAACACTGTTTATTTTGCTCAGAGGCCCTCTGAAGCTGTGTTTATTGTGTTTTATATTGCTGCTTGTTAAATGTTGATGACACTGTCTTCATAATCTTCATAACATAAAGTTGACGTGAAATATCGATTTGAGAAACAAACTTTAAACATGCATGAATTTAATGCATGTATAGTATTTATTACGTTCTTATTTTAAAGCTATGTTTATGTGTGTGTGTGTGTCTGTGTGTGTCTGTGTGTGTGAGAGGGAGAGAGAGAGAGAGAGTGAGTGAGTGAACAATGACCGCCCAGGCTTAGTGGCATGGCATAGAATGATGATATACTAACATTTACCTTGGATATTTTAAATTTGTGTTTATATGCATATAAATTTGGTTTACATATGTAAATGTTTATTTATAAATATAAGTGTAATAATTGGTTCACCATTGTTAAAGTTGCTTTATAAATGTACAGTCAGATCCTAAACATGAAAGTCGGATCATAAATATAAATATCTATGCCTCCTATACGAGGGGCTGGTCATGTCTGTTTTTGAGTATGCGATGGCGATCCTGACTCTCAGCCATAAGGGAGATAGAAAAAAAGGAAAGGATACAGAATGAAGCTACGCGCATTATTTTTTGGATTTTAAAAAGATACTGCATGAGGGAAAGGGTCCTTCTTGATTTTCCAACTATTGAAGACAGAATACAAATTTTTCAGAGCAGTGCCCCCACCCCAGAGTACGCAAAACACAACATTTAAAAAGAAAATTTGGAAGGTGAAGGGGAGCAGTTAAAAAGAGGAAGGTCGGATGGGTCAGGGAAGACGTTCTTCAACAATGTGTTTACTGGAGGACTTAGAATCTGGCGAGGAGTGGGCACAAGTGCCAACAGATTATACATTGAAAGTCAGATTTTGAATGTGAAAGTTGGATTTTAAATGTAAAAAATCAGATCATAGATGTGAAATAAACAAAAAAATTAGTTGCATATCATTTACGGACGTAGCAGTCAACCCTAGCATTTTTTGGCTGTTCGTGATTCCTGGGCAAGTTTACGTTTAGTAGTTTGCCATTGCTTTCTGAACGACCGGCACCCATACCATGTCATAAAAAACCAACACAGCTGTGTTTCAAACTCGGTATGCGGGATTATGAACTGCGACCGTAACACCTTTGCCACGGAGCTGGCATAGATGTAAAACTCAGATTATAAATGATAAACTTGGATTAGAAATGTAGAAGTCAGATTATAAATGTGAAATTCAGATTATAAGTGTAAAAGTCAGATTTTTTTTTTCTTAAGTTGCATATTCCTTACAGAACGTTGCATTCAACACCAGCACTTTTCAGCTGTTGTTGATGTTCTTGGCAATATTACGCTCAGTAGTTTGCCATTGCTTTCTTGGCGACCGGCTCACATAACCCACAAGTAACCAACGCGATGCGATCCGCTGCTGAATCTAGCGTAGCCATGTTCCTCGCATGGATATACGGGATTACGGAGACAGTCGTTAAACCCTTCGCCAGGGAGGCTGACAAAGTCAGATTATTAATATAAAAGTTGTTTTATAAATATAAAAGTTCATTTGAAGTTGATTTCCAAATTTGAAAGTTGATTATCAATGTACGAAGGGTCAGTTCATGAATGTAAAAATGTATGTCAGTCACGGCGATCGGGCAAATTATGAGCTATAGCCTATGATGGGTGAGGTTGTGATATTCTAGTGTGATAATTTGGTCGCGTCTAGTGTGTGCCGGGTTTAGTGGTTACCACCGCGTTGCACCCAGTGACCCGGGGTTTTAATCCTGGGTCCAGTCAAGGATATGCCCCACTAATGAGCTCAAACGAGAGCGAACTCGAGTCTATGCTTCCAATTGACGTGGCAAGGCCTTAGTTCGTACCGAAAAAGAAAGCGGTACCAGTAGTGGGTTGTGCTCAATATATAAATCTTATCCTGGAGAAAACCAGTAAATATATGTATAAATATAGTGTATAAATATATAAGTTGTCTGATTAATTTTAATCTGAAACATAACCCGGTGACAATTTGGATCCCATATAACAGTTATATTTTCATTGTTTTATGTTGCTGATTTGTGCTATAAAAATATTTAGTACTTGAATATTTTCCTAATAATAATAAAAATTATTGTATAGTTAACAGATTTTATTGCATTTGATTGTAAATGAAACGATAGGCTCTATAAGCCTTCTGGTCCCCAAGATGGAGGATAGGCGGTTGAGCTGTTAAGGCTTTATAGTATTTGTGCTTGTGGCTACAGTTTGCTTATGCGTTTTCCTTATATTGAACTGGTAATGCATGGTTCCGTCGCTCTGCAACTGAGTTGAGTGCATGGAGTGACACTCTGAGCTGTGAATTTAGTTTGGAGTGCTTTTACATCCGTCCGCGGTTGTTTGTAGCATGAATTGCATCTTCAGAAAAATGGCGGCCAGCTGGTCACTGAACTACTTAAGATGCCTAATGCATTAATGTGTGGCTTCCATAGACGATGAACTGTATTTTTTGTGGTGGACTTTTGTGTTGGCATTCTGGCAGCGGCATTGTGCATAGTATACCTGAGAGGGCTGTTGGTTTTTTGAGACTCCTGTCTGTTCCACTTTTCACATAAGGCAGTGAGGTGCATTTTGTGTGATATTCACTGGCACAGGAACAGAGAATAATGTGGCGACCCTTTGCCATGAAGTTGGAACCACGACTAGCTAACTAACTAATAAGCCTTCTACAGTATTCTCAGAGCTTAGTTTTAGAGAGGCTTTGGTTTGACGCCTGGGATCATCACTTTGATGCCCCCCCCCCCCCCCCCCCCCCCCCCCCCCCCCCCGAGAATTAGGTTTGAGTCTGTTGAGTTAGAGCTAGAAATGACATCACTCAGGAAATTCCCACACGCGCTCCATCCCCTCATTCAACAGCCAGTGAAGAGTCATACTGATAATGGTTCCAACTGCCATCTGATTGAAAGTTCTCCTGATCTTCCTTCTGAGTTGTAAGATTCGTCCAGAAACCCCTGCCATATCATTCTCTCTACATACGGGTGCTCAGTCTGTTCCCCCGCTTCTTCACCTGGTCCTACAAGCGCCCGACCACTTCTCCCTTGTCCATAGATAATCTACCACCCAGAGGAACATACCCTACCAGTCTATCACCCGTTCATTCCATCGCATTGACCAGGCAGGAAAATCCATACAACTCTCACAATCTGTGACCTGTTTATACATGAAACATTGCTTTCTCCACTGTCTGTTGACAATGAACCACCTAGAAATCCACGGCGGACACATCATCAATCCAAGCCTACCCTCAAGTGTATGTCCTGTGCTGAACCATGACCCAGTTACAACCCAACATGGCTCTCCACAGGTGGCAAGTTCCAGAACCAGCCGTGCACATCCATCTGGTTTCTCAGCTTGCACAGGGGGAAGTAGAGCTCGGCCAGATAGCCCTATGGAGACAGGGCTTTCATACCGGGTCCGGAGAAAAGTCTCCACACCAAGCTCACTTCAAAAGACGCATGCCCTTTCCAGGACTCAGGGCGCCCAAATGTACAAGCATGTATCAGACTTCAGAGTTAAGATAGTTGCCTCCAGAGGATTCACGGGCCAGCCGTCCTGGGTCAAAGACTGCCCGAAAGGAGACATCGGACACTGATGCAACAAGTACTTTGAGCACCCATGTACTTCCACATCTACTTTCAGACTGAGCACTGACAGGTTTTTCCCCCCTCAGCTCAACAGTAACAGGAATGGACCAAAATGCGCAGGATTAAAGCTTTTGGTAAACAGTAACAATTACATGAACAAAGTGTAGAAGTAACATTTACATGAACAAGCTACAAGTAACAATTACATGAACAAAGCTAGAAGTAACAATTACATGAACAAAGCTACAAGTAACAATTACATGAACAAAGCTACAAGTAACAATTACATGAACAAAGCTACAAGTAACAATTACATGAACAAAGCTACAAGTAACAATTACATGAACAAAGCTACAAGTAACAATTACATGAACAAAGCTACAAGTAACATTTACATGAACAAAGCTACAAGTAACAATTACATGAACAAAGCTAGAAGTAACAATTACTTGAACAAAGCTACAAGTAACAATTACATGATCCAAAGCTACAAGTAACAATTACATGAACAAAGCTACAAGTAACAATACATGAACAAAGCTAGCAAGTAACAATTACATGAACAAAGCTACAAGTAACAATTACATGAACAAAGCTACAAGTAACAATTACATGAACAAAGCTACAAGTAACAATTACATGAACAA
>JACEFZ010002441.1:0-89593 GCA_014155875.1 Cepaea nemoralis | reverse complement strand
CTTACTCTCTCACTCTCTCAACTCTTTCTCACTCACTCTCTCACTCACACACACAGTGAAGAATAATAGTGAAATATGATACCCGTAGGTAGCTTATGGAGGCATAGTCGGTATGGAGTAAGTATTGACAGAGTTTTCGGTTGAATGTGTAGGGACTCATTGGAGTTTTCAGTTCTGGTGGAAGGCTATTCCACAAGTGAGTACCAGAATACGTGAAACATGTTTTGTATAAGTCCAATCTAGGCTTCGGAATGTGCAATAAATTTAAGCGCTTACTGTTCATTCCATTAGATTGAATTAACGGTAGAAGATACTCTGGGGTACTTTCAGATATAATTTTATTCACTAATTAGGCTTTGTTAAAAAGGAAGTTCTTTTGAAGTGGTAGAAGTATTAGATGACTGTATAACTTATTACTTTCAACGTGCTTTATGCCAGAAACTAGACGTATAGCGCGATCACGAGAGAGAGAGAGAGAGAGAGAGAGAGAGAGAGAGAGAGAGAGAGAGAGAGAGAGAGAGAGAGAGAGAGAGAGAGAGAGAGAGAGAGAAGAGAAAGAAGAGAAAGAGAGGCGGAGCGGGATAAGAGAGTCATGATTGTCAATGCTTCCTCCAGATAGGCACCGGAAGAAGAGGAATGTCACAAGATTATGCAAAGGCATTGAGTATATAAAACCCTAACACGTGACAGCTCAGCGACATCTCTCAAAAGGCCGCCTTCGCGTATGTTCTGCCATATCTGCTAAAAACGCCTGTCATTATCCATTAATGTCCTCATGTCTTTTAAGAATGGCGATATCTGTTAATGTTGTCATGTCTTCTAAGAACACGAATCAATGTCTGTTAATTTTGTTATGCCGTTTAAGAAAAGCAATTAATGTTTATTAATATTGTCATGTCTTCTAAGAACGCCAATCATCATCATCATCATGTGCCATGCCGATAAGCGTGGGCGGTCACGTTTCGGCATCTCATATTATCACCAGTCGTGGCTCACCTCTATGTTCCTGTCTCGACAATACCACGTTTCTAAGCCATCCAGGTATTTTCTTCTCTGCATTCCCCTTGTTCTCTTCCCTTCACCCTGCCAGTTGTCTCTTAAGTTCTCTAGTTTATTTCTTCTCATAACGTGGCGTTAACATGTCTTCTAAGAATGCAAATAAATGTCTCTTAATGATGACATATCTTATAAAAAACTAAAATGTTGACTTTTGGCACTTGACTTGGGGACGTAAATTACAAGTACCTCTGAAGTCGGGGTGAATTCGCCTGATGGAGAGGGACACTGCTAATTCACACGCAAAAAACAAAAAAAAATCATTCCACTGCATTAGAAGTAGTAGCACACGCATTAACTACGCATGAGTTCACAGCCAGTGCACGAAAACATACAAGAAGAACTCCATTTCAACGTGTGCCAATTAATTTCTCATGTTACTCCAATGGTACATTGGTCATGCCGATAGACGCGGGCAGTCATGGTTCAGCATCTCAAACGATCTTGTCCCGAATAGGCCATAAGGCCAAGCCATCCAGGTATGTCTGTGAGTCTTCCTTTCGCTTTTTCTCATTAAATTTTGCTAGCAGTCAAAGTCCTCCCGTTTATTTCTCATTATAACGTACTCAATAAATCTTGACGGTCTAAGTCTTTTTTTTTTTTTTCGCGTTTCCATGTTGATTCCTAGGCTAGATTACACTCATCAGCATGCCACGACTTTCTGAACGACCGGCTCCATACTCTCATAAGTCACTTTTGCGATTCGAACCACTGCTAATTCTCGTCGCGTGACGCGACGAGAGTATTCGGGGTTAGCGGAGATAGCTGCTAACTCCTCGGCCATGGAGCCGGCATGGTCTACGTCTAATGTCTGTAATTAAATTACGGATTTTACTTATTTCTTTAAATAGTTAACACAAACACAGCAATGTAAGTCAACAGCACTAATTTATTATTTTCTTTTAAGCAAAAGAAGACACAACCCGCCAGCGCCATGACAGTGTTTAGTTTTGCTGACGCACTTCAGCAGACGTCAGCAGCGGATCTCAGCCCACAACAACAGTGGTGTCGTCGATGTATTCATACGGGGGCACTTCCAGATTTAGGGGAGCCGGGCCCTTTCTTATCCTTCCCGATCCGTCATAGTGAGACCCGTGGCACGGGCAGTAGTATCCGCCTTCGTAGTCACCAGCGTTAGCGAGTGGTATGCATCCTGCAAGATGGAGGTGTGGTGATTAGCAGAATACAGGGGACATGGGAATAGTCATCATAGAGATAGTAAGAACAAACGAACGAACTTTATTTTCAAAGGGTCACAAATTGGACATGCAGGCCCGTCTTACATTCGACCCTTCAAATCACTAATCATTCGTTCATCAGTTGTGCACGTTACATTCACATAGGAAAAAAAAATGTCAAATGAATGTTGTAAACATAAACAATGCATATCACCATGTTATGAGACAGGCAGGAAGACAGGCTTTACACACGCACATTCGTAAATACACACATACAATCCTGCATACACACTGACATCATTTACACACACTCCCCCAGTTATGCACCCACTCAACAACGCACACATATCATTTACACACACTCCCCCAGTTATGCACCCACTCAACAACGCACACGTATCATTTACACACACTCCCCCAGTTATGCACCCACTTAACAACGCACACATATCATTTACACACACTCCCACAGTTTTGCACCCACTCAACAACGCACAACTACACATATACAATCCTGCATACAGATTGACATCATTTACACACTCCCGCATTTATGCACCCTCTCAACAACGCACACATACAATCCTGCATACATACTGACATTATTTACACACACTCCCCCAGTTATGCACCCACTCAACAACGCACACATACAATCCTGCATACATACTGACATCATTTACACACACTCCCCCAGTTATGCACCCACTCAACGACGCACACATACAATCCTGCATACATACTGACATCATTTACACACACTCCCCCAGTTATGCACCCACTCAACGACGCACACATACAATCCTGCATACATACTGACATTATTTACACACACTCCCCCAGTTATGCACCCACTCAACATCGCACACATACAATCCTGCATACATACTGACATCATTTACACACACTCCCCCAGTTATGCACCCACTCAACAACGCACACATACAATCCTGCATACATACTGACATCATTTGCACACACTCCCTCAGTTATGCACCCACTCAACAACGCACACATACAATCCTGCATAAATACTGACATCATTTGCACACACTCCCCCAGTTATGCACCCACTCAACAACGCACACATACAATCCTGCATACATACTGACATCATTTACACACACTCCCCCAGTTATGCACCCAC
Organism: Cepaea nemoralis; assembly: GCA_014155875.1. Classification (NCBI taxonomy): domain Eukaryota; kingdom Metazoa; phylum Mollusca; class Gastropoda; order Stylommatophora; family Helicidae; genus Cepaea; species Cepaea nemoralis. The sequence goes on along the minus strand of JACEFZ010002441.1, from coordinate 86,212 downwards.
TCAACAACGCACACATACACACATACAATCCTGCATACACACTGACATCATTTACACACACTCCCCCAGTTATGCACCCACTCAACAGCGCACACATATCATTTACACACACTCCCACAGTTATGCACCCACTCAACAACGCACAACTACACATATACAATCCTGCATACAGATTGACATCATTTACACACTCCCGCATTTATGCACCCTCTCAACAACGCACACATACAATCCTGCATACATACTGACATTATTTACACACACTCCCCCAGTTATGCACCCACTCACAACGCACAACATACAATCCTGCATACATACTGACATCATTTGCACACACTCCCCCAGTTATGCACCCACTCAACAACGCACACATACAATCCTGCATAAATACTGACATCATTTGCACACACTCCCCCAGTTATGCACCCACTCAACAACGCACACATACAATCTGCATACATACTGACATCATTTACACACACTCCCTCAGTTATGCACCCACTCAACGACGCACACATACAATCCTGCATACATACTGACATCATTTACACACACTCCCCCAGTTATGCACCCACTCAACGACGCACACATACAATCCTGCATACATACTGACATCATTTACACACACTCCCCCAGTTATGCACCCACTCAACGACGCACACATACAATCCTGCATACATACTGACATCATTTGCACACACTCCCCCAGTTATGCACCCACTCAACAACGCACACATACAATCCTGCATACATACTGACATCATTTACACACACTCCCCCAGTTATGCACCCACTCAACAACGCACACATACAATCCTGCATACATACTGACATCATTTACACACACTCCCCCAGTTATGCACCCACTCAACGACGCACACATACAATCCTGCATATATACTGACATCATTTACACACACTCCCCCAGTTATGCACCCACTCAGCAACGCACACATACAATCCTGCATACATACTGACATCATTTACACACACTCCCCCAGTTATGCACCTACTCAAAAACGCACACATATATACTCGAAGGACCATTTAACGCCTTAGGGAGCCCTGGGCATATGGTGTTAAACCCATGTTTTTTATATAGAGTGTATTTGAATGACTGTGCAGTGTTTGTAAATATTGTCGGTCCAAGGTTTGATTCACCCGCTATAAAGTTCATGCAATATAAGAAGTAAATACAAAACTTGGACCGGCAATATTTTCAAACACTCTATCCATCATGTGCCATGCCGTTAAGTGTGGGCGGTCATGTTTTGCCATCTCACTGGATCACCAGTGTCGTGGATCAACTCCGTGTTCCTTCTCGACCATGCCACGTGGCCAAGCCATCCAGGTATTTACTTCTCGGTGTTCCCCTTGGTCTCTTCTCTTCGATCTTGCCAGTTGTCACCAAGTTCTCCAATTTATTTCTTCTCATAACATGCCCGACAATTTTTGACTGTCTACGTCTAATGTCTCTAATCAGTTTACAATCTTCATTTGTTTCTTGAAGGACTTGTTCATTGGTTTTTCTGTCTGTCCATGGTATTCTTTGCATTTTCCTCAGAAACCACATTTCTACAGCCATCAGATGTTTTTCAGCTTGACTGCTCATTGTCCACGCTTCAACTCCATACAAAAGTACAGGTTTTATGTAGCACTTCAACACTCTTTTTCTCGTTTCAATTGATATCTTTTTATTGGTCAGTATGTTTTTCATCTTGCAAAAGGCTACCTTCGCCATGGCAATTCTTGTTCTAATCTCGTCTTTCAAACACTGCACGGTCATTAATAATACACCCTATAGATTAACCGCACTTCCTGTGTGACGTGGCCGATATCAAACCGACCGCCATTACTGCCCACCACATTCCTTGGTACCTATTTTAGGCTGGGTCGACCTGGAATCTTAGATCAATTTTAAAAATCTGAATCAGGCCTGATGCCGATCAAACACATACCCATCAGGTCTGCGTCTAGACTCTACACCAGCGCGGCTCCCCACGGAGATAGTGTCCTGTCACATTTCACATATACTTTGCCGTGATATCATGAATTGAAGGACTGATTTGTGAACCCTCTGGAAGACTTAACTACTAACTCTTAAATCCGGTGTGCTGATCGTCTCAGCCCTATAAAGGCCCTGCATCTACTGGAGTGAGGTCGATGTCAGGAGTTTTATCCCGACAGACTACCGTAGTACTATCTCCGTTGCCACTGTGTTGCAGAGATCTCCTCCCCCTCTCCAAGTTCAGAAAGCATCGGAGGATGCAAAACTGGTACCGGAACTGAGCATCTGCAGCGAGGCATATTAGGATCCTCTACTACGGTACAGATATGTGTGTACGCGGTGCATTATTGATACAAGCATCGATATTGCATCTTGGAAGCAAGTCGCCGCTGACCGTGTTGCATGGAGGGGAAAGATCAGAAATGGAATACAGGCAAAGGAGAAAATGATTGCAGATAGGCCACACACTGAGCGTATGAGACATCAGATGGAGAAAGAAAACCCTAACCTGCACAGTTCGCGGCGATTGCATTAGCCGGGTGGCCATCAACACCTCAGGCTCACAACGCCCCTGTCTTACACCGCAAGGTACAACAAGCAACAAAGGCAGTTCAGTTAGCTTGTATTGCCAACATGTTCTATGAGGAGGAGCGGCCGACCGAGTGGCTAGACCGCCAGACTCTTGTTCGGGAAACCCAGGTTCGATCCCTCGGTAAGGTGTGGGATTTTTTTCTGTCGCGGGCAAAAAGAAAACCCTAACCAGCACAGTTCGCGGCGACTGCACTAGCCAGGCGGCCTTAATTCCTCAGGCTCAAAGACCCCTCTACATACACCGCAAGGTACTATATTGGCAGTAAATAACAGTTTTTGTTACAGTTCTGTGACAATGGTAAGATTACGAATATGAAAGATACTGATTGCAGAAGAACATGACAGCGTTGAGCTGAGGGGTCTAATTCAGGTACTGACGGCCACATCTGGTAAATATCTCACCACTAGTACAGAGGTTATGCAGGCTACGCAGGTCAGAATGGCGGAATGGATAAGAACGCGTGTTCTTAAACATCCGGTGTGCTGATGTCGAGGTTAGGGGTTAACCCCCTACACCGGACAGTTGGACTAAAATGTTGACCTGTCGTCCTTGACTTGGGGACGTCAATTACCAGTACCTCTGAAGTCGCAGTGGGCACTGTTAATAGGGAAAGCTAACACACACGCACAATTCAGTCCAGAACTACCGGAAGTGGTTGTATGGACTACGCTTGAGTTCAAAGCGAGCGAGCGTAAAAAAATGCCTGCTCCGTGGTGAAGGCATTACGGACGCAATTTATAATCCCGCATACCGCGTACGAAATAGTTGCGGGCGATTTGGCAGCAGACCGCCTTGCGTTAGTTTTTTTAACGAAATGGTATGAGTGCCGGTTGTTCAGAAAGCAATGGCAAACTACTGAACATAAACTTGCCAAGAGATCACAAACCGCAACAAATGCTGGGGTTGACTGCGATGTCCTGTAAAGGATATGCAAGTAACTTTAACTGTTAGTACAAGGGTTACACCAGTTGTCCCTAACCACCCCTATACCCTGACAACTCCTGAGAGCTGTCTCCGGGGTGGTGTATACCCCGGAAAAACAATTCAAATCTATTCAAATTAATTAGACAGTCAATCAGTCAACACAAGAGCCATCATAGTGTCTATGTATTCTATTTGGGTGACAATCATCATCATCAAGTGCCATGTCAGCTGGCGTAGGTGTTCATGTCTCTCCACAGATCTCGGTCTTTAGTGTTCTGGATCAACTCTGCTGATGATATTCCTCCATGCCACTGTCTCAATCCATCCAGCATCATTTCTCTTGGTCGGCCTCTGCTTCTCTTCCCCTCGATCTTTCCAGTTGTCACGATGTTCTCCAATGTCTCTCTTCTCATCACATGACCGAAGAAAGCTGTTTGTCTCTTTCATATTGTTGTATATAATGGGTGACACTACTCGCACTTACTATAATTAACTTCTAATATGGAAATAAATCATCTTAATTATTATAAACAGAGAGGTCAGTGTGACCGAAATGAGACACGCGCTCGTTCTTTAACGTCCTCGTGCGCTGATGGTGGGTAGTGAGTTTATTCCCTTCACTGGTCAGTTAGACTTAAAAGTTGAATTCACGCTCAGAAAGCAATGGCAAACTGCTGAACGTTAAATTGCCCAGAATATCAACCTAGGGTTGATTAGAACGTGCAGCAAACGACACGCAACAGTTCATTACAACAGGCACAGTGATCACCAATTTTGTCCGCTGATAAAGAATTTGGTCGAAACGCTGGCTTGTATCAGTCATTTACCTTTCGTCATATTTCCCACTTACGTAGTAGCTAGACAAAAAGGTCATCGTGTGCCATGCCGATAAGCGCTGGCGGTCATGTTTCGCGATCTTACACGATCATCAGAGTCGTGGATCAGCTCTGTGTTCTTATCTCGACCATGTTATTTGGCCAAGCCATCTAGATATTTACTTCTCTGCCTTCCTCTTGTTCTTTTCCCCTCGATCTCGTCAGTTGTCACCAAGTTCTCTAGTTTATTTCTTCTCATAAACGTGCCCACATATGTTGACTGTCTACGTCTCCCTGCCACACACCCCTCTTTGTGTGTGTGTGTGTGTGTGTGTGTGTGTGTGTGTGTTGCGTATCCCTTACGGGACGTTGCAGTCAACACCGGCATTTTTCAGCTGCTGTTGATGCACTAGGAAAGTGTTACGTTCAGTAGTTTGCCATTGCTTTCTGAACGACCGGCTCCCATACCAGCACGTTATAACACAACGCGACACCGGTCTGCTGCACAAATCGGTCGTAGCTGAGCTTCGAACGCCTGGTACCCGGCTCACGAACCGCGCAAGCCTTTGGCCACGGAGACCGGTCTCTTAATAAGCTGATAGTGACCTACTTCATTACCAATCTTTATGGCAGCTTGTTGTTTCCTGTATTTGTTTTTTACAAGTCAGAGGTCCTTCCCCTCAATTTGTAGATCTACTTGCGTATTCATCATGTCTTACTTCACCGGCAGCCTCTGTGTAGTCAATAAAGCAAAGATGTAGGTAGACAAAAAGATACATACACTAATAGACAGACTGTTAAGCAGATATATATGGATGGATGAACTGACGGAGGGATGAGCAGATATATAGATTTATAATATATATAAACAGAAAGGAGCGCAGACAAACAGCCTCTGTTACCTAGATGTGTACAAACTCCAATCACAATGAGAAACTTCGGGTTCTGGGCCCTATCGGTGTCTAACTGTGGATCTCTGAGTGTGGACAGATCAACGGCAGCTTCCCGCTCAATGTCTTCGTCTGTTCTATGGCGCACGAACAGCGGCTTGCCTCGCCACTTGACCGTCACGTTCCGCCCCTCGGCTATGTCCCCAAGTTTAATCTCCGCCTTTGACATGGCAATAACATCGGCAGCTGGACTCAGGTTGTTCACCATACCACGGATCAGGAACTTGGCCGAGTAGACTGCAACAACGGAAGCGGCTGTGGGCAAACAACAGCAACAACATTGATGAAAGTCCTTCATCTTCTACACGCACTGTGGCGAAGGAGTTTCTAACGCAATTCATAATCCCGCATTCGAAACACAGCTGCGGACGATTTGGAAGCAGATTGCTTTATTATGGTTTTCATGCAATGGTATAAACGTCGGTCGCTCAGAAAGCAAACAGCAAAGTACCGAATGTAAACTTGGCAAGAAATCACAAACATCCAAAGATGCTGAGGTTGACTTTGACGTCCTATAAGGATATGCAACTAACTTTAACATCTCTCTCCACAACCACCAACGTTTTATTCTTCCCTTCTTTGTTTCATAAGCAGACAAGCTGCGAAACATCTAACTGCAGCTACCTCTGAAGTCGGAGTTGGTTCGCCTGATGGGAAAGTGATTTCTGTGGGGAAATGAGAAGAGTACAACAGACAGACAGGAAAGCAGACGAGGTAGCACTTCAATAATAAGATAAAAACCGTAAAGTGGTTTGGCGTTGACCGTTAAAATATTTTGGGGGAATGTTATGAGGGGAAATAATCGTGAAAACTTTGTGACAACTGACAAACTTGATATGAAAAGAGCAAGGGAGCGACAATGAGATGAGTATCTGAATGAAGGAACTCTACGTTGGCTTTTGGAGATGGGGACGGAGAACTTGTGGGAATGTCCTGCGCGTAGTGATGTCATTCTTAATTTCAATATTCAAATACTCAATGCGAAAGACGTCATAATGTGAAGAGAAAAACTGATCAGAGAGACATATAGACAATGAAAGACACCACAATGTAAAGAATAAAAACGGAAGAACAGTCAAATAGACAACGAATGACATCCACATAGATTGACATAAATATGTCAATGAGGTATTATTAAAAATAGACTGATAAGAATTTCAAAAGGTTGAATTGAGAGGAGAGTTGGGCAAAGATGTCAGGGAAGGAATACAGAAGATAACAGTGGGGATGGAAGACATAGCTGAGAGAGAGAGAGAGAGAGAGAGAGAGAGAGAGAGAGAGAGAGAGAGAGAGAGAGAGAGAGAGAGAGAGAGATGGGGAGAGAGAGAGAGGGCATGAAGGCAGACAGACAGACAGACAGACAGACAGACAGACAGACAGACAGACAGACAGACAGACAGACTGTAAACTCTATGGACCACTGAGTGAACTTAAAAATAAAAAGACAGTTAAATTCATACAAGAGACAAAATTGCAGATATAGACAAATTTCAAACGAATGAAAGAAGAAGAAGACATGCCGAAAGAGCGAGTGAAGGAGGACAGACAGAGTGTGTAAAGGGAGAGAGAGATATGGGGAGGGGAGACAGACATACTGAAGGAGATAGGTGAATGCGAGAGAAAGAGAAAGAGAGAGAGAGAGAGAGAGAGAGAGAGAGAGAGAGAGAGAGAGAGAGAGAGAGAGGGAGAGAGAGAGAGAGAGAGAGAGAGAGAGAGAGAGAGAGAGAGGGAGCGAACTAACAAACTTTATTTTCAAAGGGTTAAGAATTGGGCACGCTGGCCCGTCTAACATTCTGCCCTTCCAGAGAGAGGGAGGGGGGGGGACAGGGGCAGAGAAAGAGGAAGAAAGAGCATGAGGATATGAGACAGAGAAACATACATACTGAAAGAGGGAGAAAATTAGAAAGAGAATGGGAAGGGAGACAGAAAGAGATACTGATACCGAGAGGAGGGAGACAGAGACACACAGAGAAAGAGAAAAAGAGAGAGACAGACAGAGAGAGAGAGAGAGAAAGAGAGAGAGAGAGAGGAGAAGAGACAGATAAAGAGAGAGAGAGAGAGAGAGAGAGAGAGAGAGAGAGAGAGAGAGAGAGAGAGAGAGAGAGAGTCTGCGTTTCTACATCATTTACCTCCTACAGTCACGTACGAAGTCATCTTACGTGCGCTGTCTGAGTTAGATGACTTGACGTTCGGCCGCTTCACCTCATCCCGACGGTACTCGGTAAAATCCGGAACTTTGATGTCAGTATGAGCCATCCGAATTTGACTGGAATCTGAAAACAGATACTGGATTACGGAGATCCCGGTTTTAATTAAGTATTGCACCACAGTTAACCCTTTCACATGCCGCTGGCCATTGCACGAAACTCAACACGAAAGTATTACATCCACTGCAGGTGGCACACATTTAATGAATATATAATGCATGCTTTATGCAACGCAACAATATGCCCATGCTTTTCATTACATATTGTTATGTCTGCATTTGTAACACCAGTTCTCCCGTCTTCTACCTATAACTTAGGGAGGGGGGGGGGGGGAAACCACAGCCCCAGTGGCATAACTAGGGAAAGGGGCTAGGGAAGGGGAGACCGCTGCTCGTGTATCTTATTTTATTTTTATTATTTTCAAAGTGACGTCCATTTCACTTGTGAGATAAAAGCCACTGTGACTTTTCAAACAGAACTCACGCGTTTATATGCTCGCCCCCAACATTCGAGCTTGGCTACGCCTCTGGAATGCTCCAAGTTGTTCATGTATCACGGTGAATACTCGGACCACATAGCCGCGTTAGCCACACCCTTGTGTGCTCATCCTCGCAGGACTATGCGGTAGATTTTCTCAGTATGATGCAATCTTCGAAATGCCGCCCCTTACATGTTTTTTTTTTTCCATTTAGAAACGCCGCCTGATGCGAGCGCCTCACACTTTCACAGCTTTACCACAGTTCCACCAAATTTTATTTATATTTTTCTCTGCATCATAGCACGGCGCGGCCCTGAATCCTCGACAGCGAGAGAATGCAGTTGGGAGTTTCCTTTCTTCATGACCGAGACCGGAAGCCGCAGTAGTATAGTCCTAGCCCGCTTGCATGCGACCCAGTAGATATGTATTCAAATCACGATGGAGCCGGGTGTTTTAAACTGACGGGGTTCCTAGGTGGACGACGCCTGAAACGGTAAAACGGGTACCAGAAAATGTATAGGGAGATGGAGGCGGCCGGCGTGAGACTAACCACAACACCCATGTTCCCAACTCTTGCCCGATTCCCCGGTGGTTATGGGCTTGAGTCCGCATAGAGGCGGGTTTTGATAATAGACCTGAGCTCCCAGGTCGAACTAGCTTAATTGGGTACCAGGGGATGGAGCGGGAAGTAAAAGTGACCGGTATGATACTGATAACATCGTCCACCGCGTGTTGAATGATTTATAATAAAAGAATAGGAACAATACAGCAAGCCCAATGTACTTTAAGATGCGTAAAAAGTTCTTTATTTACGCTTTTTATTACTTTAAGAAGTCCTGTGTTGTATTTCAAGTGTCACAAACACTGAAAATCGTGGATACAGTATATACTTCTTCTTCTTCTTCTTCGTTCATCCGGAGTTTTTTTTTTTTTCTTTTTTTTTCGGATGTGATTGCGTTGTGCCTGTTTACAGCAGAGCTGCGTTCTTGCGCCGTTAGGCCGACACATTCGACTTCTGCGGGCATTTGTTGACCGGGTTAACCTTCCCGGCAGTATATACAATAATGGAGACTACAACAGACTGGCCATAGCAATACAATTGTTGCATATTCTTTAGCATGGACAGACAGAAAAAAGAAATGACCAAGTCCTACAAGAAAGAAATGAAAATCATCAACTGATTAGAGAAATTAGACGCAGACAGTCAACATTGTTTGGACATGTTATGAGAAGAAATAAATTGGAGAACTTGGTGACGAATAGCAAAATCGAGTGGAAGAGAACAAGGGGAGGGCAGAGAAGTAAATACCTGTATGGCTTGGCCACGTTGTATGGTCGAGACAGGAACAATGAGCTGATCCACGACTCTGGTTGTCGAGTGGCATGGCAGAACATGACCTCCCACGTTTACCGGCATAGCGCATGATGATGATGATATCCTTTACAGGACGTAGCAGTAAACCCCAGAAATAATGTCGCATAAGCGAAGATTGGTAGAAGTATTGCGTAATGATATCAAGGTCATACAATTACGGTACTTGGCCCATATACAAAGACTTGTTTACATATTGTTAACTTCTGGTAAAGGATGTGATGGAAGGGCAGAGAGTGATTGAAATTAGTGCGAGAGAAAGATAGCCTACCATGGGAGTAGAAATGGACTGCAAGGCGTTTTGTGTACGATAAGTACACGGGAAAGGGGAAGGTGAAAACTCACCATAGCCGACCTGCAATGCGGAGAGGGCACCGATGATGATGTGATGTCACCATTATTAACTGGCTAACATTTTATTTGATTACGCTGACAATGGCATGGACGCGGACGGATGTGGCTTCGACGCCTGCGCTCGTATGAGATGGAAAGACGGACTACCTATAATCTATACCAGTGGTTCTCAACCTTTTTTGGCCCATGCCCCCCCCCCCCTTTTACCATATGTTCAGAATGTCATTCTCTCCCCCCTCCCCTTTCGATTTTCTTCCCTATAAATCCCTCTCTCCCAAACTTACACAGTATACATAAAAATGGAAGCTAAATTTAATAACAAATACTAGAACAAGTCTAGACATCTACATAAAACGTTATTTGCAGGTGTATTTACGTTATACAACGAACTTCATTAGGGCGAGAAGTACAGAACAGTAAAATTTAGAGGAAAAAACAATATCAAGTAACTGGTTTGTGTATTAATGCAATCTTGAAATAATCTTAATCCCCCCCCCCCTGGAAACCCTAAAATTCCCCTTGGGGAGGGGGTGGGGGGGATTCCCCACCGGTTGAGAACCACTGGTCTATACTATATTCGTGCATTCAGGCCTGCAAAATAAATTAAATTGTGATGACCCTGACACTTCACTGGCTCATAACAGCTTCCTGCCCGGGACTACTTTAATTTACAATTTTATTGTTGGCTTGTCTTTCCGACAGCACACTGGTTAAACACACTGCGAGTCTCCGTGGAGAAGTGGTCAAGCCGTTCGACTCGGGCTCCGAAGGTTGTGGGTTCGATTCCGGGCCGGGTCCTTCCTGTTCACGAGTGAAATTTTTCGGAGACTCCTGTGGGTCGTCGCTAGAGCTATGGAGTTCGTGCTTTGTGTGACGCTTTATGCGCTGCAGAAAGAGACTGAGCAATATGGGATAAAACCCGGTGCAATGAAATCGACCCTGTCGACTTTTTTTTTTAAACACTGGTTATTGCGTACTTTCTCCGTAATCCCGTTTATCACGCGGAGTCCCGTAGCGGGCGAGAACTGGAAGCGGTTCTACCCCCGCTGGTGACTTGCGGGATAACTGAGCCGGCCGCTCAGAAAGCAATGGCAAACTACTGAGCGTAATCTTACCAAGAAATCAACAGACAGCTGAAAGATGCTGCTGTTTACAGCGATGTCCTGTAAAGGATATGCGAATTATTGCGTAGTACCATTAGCTTTCTTACATAACAACCAGAAACTCACCCATAAATGGCAAGTTACAACAGTAAACATGTCGCCATTTTGGATGTGGTGTGTACAAGGCCAAGGATACCTCGCTACCACACCTCTCGGCTCGTTGGTCAACAGCTAATTTAGATGTGAATGTAGGTAAATAGAGAGAAGTTGTCTTGTTTCTTGGCATTACTTTGATAGCAGATTGAATCAGATATCTCGCGAGTGAGATCATCTTGAATAAGAACTTTCAAAAACGAAATACAACACAAGTGTACTACTCCCTGATATATCATGCGTCTTGACGGAAGTGGACGCACAATATTTACGCACTGTGATGCACATCCGAACACCACTTACGAACGGTTCTGTGCGCACCTAACAACACTAAAGGAAAGGGTAAGTGTAGTCATGTGGTTTCTGGGGGAAATGCAAAGCATAGGCTACCATGGCCAGACAGAAGAACCAAGGAACAAGTCCTACAAGAAACAAATGAAAACCGTAAACTGAATAGAGAAATTAGATATAGACAGTCAAAGTATTAAAGGCACGCTGTGACAAGAAATAAACTAGAGAACTTGGCGACAACTGGCAAGATTAGGGGAAAACAAACAATGGGAAACCAGAGAAATAAATGTATGGATGGCTTGGCCACATTACATGGTCGAGACAAGAATATAGAGCTGATCCATGACTGTTGTGTGATCGCATGATTGTTGTGTGATCGAGAAACATGACCGCTCACTTATCGGCAAGGCACATGATGATGATGAGTCCAATATCAGATACTGTGCGGCATCCATTAGGTTATATAGTGTAAGCGTTGGACTCTTACTGCACAAGACAATACGGAGGATCCAGGCCTTTGACTACTAATGCTTTAAGAAAACCTATGTATACCTGAAGGAGCACGAATACCTGTTACAGACAGAGTAATTACGTTTGCAGGTTATCAAGAACCACTTTTATCAGTGATGAAACATCGAAGGCTTGCCTGGTTTGAACATGTACATGCAGCGACACATCCTTAAAGGTAACAACACCCCTCCCCCTCCCAGCGAAAGTTTAAGGCAAACAGAGAAGAGGAAGACAGAAAAAAATGCCACGACTGCTAGAATTAAAGAGTGGACAGATTATAGTATATCCACAATTAAGCGAGTTGCTGAGGACAGAAGAAGTGACGATTGCTAAAGTAAGCAAATTGGCACCTTCACGAGCCATAATGAATATAATACACAGGCTTGTTCAGACAAGAATTCAGAAAGAAAAGAAAAAAACTAGTGTGTACACTTTGCACGCATAAAACATCACCTGGCAGTTGGAAATGTAAAGGGTAGTAGGCCTATTACCCAGCATGGAAGAATGTTGAGTTTATTTTCGAACCCTGTAAATCGGAAACTTGTACGAGTTGAAAAAAATGAGACTAGTGGTGACTTGTTTTCAGCCAAGTAGGCAAACAACATTCATTCTTCATCTTTTGCGTTCGTCCGCAATGTTGTTTTAGATGTAATTGCGTTGTGCCTGTTTATAGCAGAGCTGCCATATTTGCACCTTTGTGCCGACACATCTGACTTCAGTCATTTGTTGACCGAGTTAACCTTCCCGGGCAACGCTCATTCTGAGTATGCTGATCAGCGTCCGACATGGTGAGTGGAAGACTGCGTTGACTGCCTATCATCATCGTTAGGAAATTATACCGAGTCTCTTTGTCCGTGTTTACATTAGCGTGGTAGCAGATTTGGAAAATTTATCAGATCTACCAGTCTGAAATTCTGAAATTTATTACCATCAAATGTCTTGGGATGTAAAAAAAAATGACCAGTATGATATTCATCATCGATCACAATTAGCAAAGTTGATAGGGAACTACACTGAGCATGGTCAGACAAGAGCTTGACACCTGCTAAATGAGGAAAAGATTGGTCACCATGCATCCATCCATCATCATGTGCCATGCCGATAAGCGTGGGCGGTCATGCTTTGCCATCTCACTCGATCACCATAGTCGTGGATCAGCTCTGTTCCTGTCTCGACCATGCCACGTGGCCAAGCTATCCAGGTATTTACTTCTAGGTCTTCCCTTTGATCTTGCCAGTTGCCACCAAGTTCTCCAAGTCATTTCTTCTCATATGTCCAAATATTTTAAGTCTGCATCTAATGACTCTAATCAGTTTACGATCTTATTTCTTGAAGGACTTGTTCATTGGTTTTTCTGTCTGTCCATGGTATTCTTTGCATTTTCCTCAGAAACCAGCTTGACTGCTCATTTTCCATGTTTCACATCCATACAAAAGTATAGGTTCTAGGTAGCACTTCAACACTTTTTCTCGTTTCAGTTAACTTCTTATTGGTCAGTATGTTTTTCATCTTGCAAAAGGCTACCTGTGCCATGGCAATTCTTGTTCTAATCTCTTCAAGGCATCTCCCATCAGATGTTATGACTGTGCCGAGATAACTATATTGATTCACTTGCTAATGAATATGCATCCAGGCCCACAAAATGTGACAGCACCATCACACCACAGACCTTTTGCTGGACACTGCTTGGAGATAAACAGGATACTGACCAAATCAACTCTGGTGTGCCAGTTTGGTCTATAAAAATATGGATCTAGCATGAAATGCTTTCAGTTGTAACTGCCCGTAACTTGATCAGTCTTAAAGTGTGCACAGTTTGAGTCCTCAGCAATCCTCACAGAGACCATACTCATGCTTCCTCTTGTCACATGCAATACATAGAAATACCACTTGCTGAGGAATCTCCAAGGCCATTGGAATAGTAAGCAAAGTAGAGGTTCCCCCATTCACAAATTGAGTTGTATTGTGTGTATAGTATTAGCCCCATAATTTTAGACCAATCGGGACTGTGTAGTCAATACCATACTGCCTTTCATTCATTCAGTAGCATGCCCTTTGCAGAACCTCGCTGCCATAATAGCCTTCCAGAAAACTACTCGGTCATTTGCAAGATGTCCCATGTCTGATACATCCACCTGGAGATCAGCCGCCACAAACTGCACCCATCTTCTCTTTGGCCCTCTTTTCCTGGGCATATACCCCTCCATTATTGTTCTCTCCAAACTTTCATGATGTTTCAAGTGACCAAAATAATCAAATTTTCTTTTTTAAATCATCTTAAGTAGCCAACCTTCTTCATTATTCATTTCTCGTATAATGGATGCATGTTTTTTTTTCTGTATCCAAGATATTCTTAGAACCCGTCTATAACATTTATATTCAAAGGCATTTATGCCCTGTTCAGCTTATGTAGTAAGTGTCCAGGTCTCACAGGCATATGTCGCAATGGGAAAGATACATGCTCTTAAAAGTCAAATTTTTGTAGGTCTATCTGTCCCACGCCACAATTTATTTAGTTTTTAGTTTTTGAAGAGCAATAGATACTGCCTTTACCTCCCACTAAATAGGCTGGTATCCAATTTAGAGTGGGTCGACCTGGAGCCCACATCAATGACAATGCCCCCCTACATTTACTGAAGACTTCACGCTCTACTGTCACTTCCCCATCTTCAGTCTGTGGCAGAACAGGAGAAACCACATACAAGAGAAATTACCACACACAGTGAGAAAGAAATAAAACAAGCACATGAATATATCCAAACAGGTTTATTACATTGCTGGCGTCAGTGGGCACACAAATGCATCCCCAAATCTTGTTTTGTAAGTAGCACTCTCTTGTACTCTTCACAGACACACATCAAGGAAAGACTACATCACTACAGGCAAACTAAAACACCTTAATCCAAATACTAAAGTTTAAATAAGAATAATGTCCTCATGAAGCAAGCCCCTTGACAGCAAATATGTCAAAAATATTCAATTGACAAAAATCTATATTTACTCCAAAAAAGTTTTTTGAAAATAACGTTACCCAGCAGTATCTGAAATGTCAATGTTTCTAAACTTGTATAATTTTGTCAGTAATTATCCAGCAAAATGACATAATAAAATGTCTACTACAGCAAACATGTCATAGCAACAACATAAATTGGGCATCTATAGTAAATGACAAAACAGAAACACTTCCACGCTTTATATTCTATGCAAGTCTTTTTCTTCACTACAATTTAGGCTTGTCGAAATAAACATGCACACATCACCCCACGACGACAGTGTTGTCGTCTAAGAATTCATAATGAGGAACTTCAAGGTTGAGAGGGGCTGGACCTTTCCTGATCCTCCCAGATCCGTCATAATGAGATCCGTGGCAAGGGCAGTAATAGCCACCATAATCACCAGCATTTGCAATGGGGACGCAACCTGAAAATAAACCAGACACATGAAGCATTGCTGAACAAGTTAAGAAAAAGTTAGCTGCATATCCTTAACAGACGTCGCAGTCAACGCCAGTAATTTTTGGCTGCTTATGATTTCTTGCCAAGTTTATGTCCAGTAGTTTGCCATTGCTTTCTGAATGGCTGGCACTCATACCATTTTATGAAAACCAGCGCAAGGCGGTCTGCTGCCAAATCACCCAGAGTTGTGTTTTGAATGTGCAAACTGCATTCGTAACCCCTTCGCCAAAGCGCTGACTTTAAGAACACAGCGAAGGCTTATTTATGCCGTCATGCTCTGGTCTGTAGTTTTTTAAAGGTTCTTTTCTCCAAATTGTCCTCATAAACTACTGCAGTATTGTTCTTGCCTCCCTAAAGCTGTGGGATGGATAGGGCGGCTGTAGGTTTACTCCAGCCTTTGCTGGCTCGTCCACCTTCCTGTTTCCAGGGCTAGTATCCATTGCAAGACTAGTGTTCTTGAAGACACCATTCTAATGCTGGCTTTTGTTTCATGGATGACACTGGATCATGGAATGGCTTAAAGGACTGGCTTTAGGTGTGAAATAGTGGTCAAGTACCCTGAAAGAGTCTATCCGATATGAATGTGAAATACGTAAATGTGTAGGAAAACCACAGAAGAATAACGATTAGCGCACTTGTTTACAAACACGTGGATCTGGTTTAAACCCTCACAGTCACAAGATTCTTTTGTCTCCATCAATAAGCTACAAAGAATTCTCTGAAAAGGAAAGTTTGTGAGGAATGGAACTGCCTACCACATCTCATAAGCTTGGATTAGAATATCTGATGGGCTAACACTTCACACCCCAAAGGCAGTATCTACCATGGAATGATCTTGACCTTTTCATCCACACACAATGTAAGACTACTTGAGAGACAGCATTCCACGAACACCAGAAAGAAGCAGTCAATATTTTCTGACCACATAATGAGAAAACAAACATACTGTAGCAGCTGGAAAGATTCATGGAAATGGAAAAAAGATGAAGATATGTACAATATTCTTGAAGTGTTTCATTAACATAAGGAAACAGATATAATTTAATTGGTAGTTTCCGCTGGAAATCACAAGATGTGGGCAATCATGATTACCTATATCAGGTGGCAAGGCACTTTATAATGATGAATGCTGGCAGACTTCTGCTGCAAATTCTTTCACTTGACACTCCTCTCCTAAGATTGCAATGATGGACTTTCTGCCAGGCACAACAGGTTTATGGCCACATTAACCAATGAACTTGACGCCCAAATTCACTTACTGCTCTAAACTAAATTTTAATACCTGACATTACTAGAAACTTATGTTGAAAGTGGCAACCAGGCCTTTGTGCAGATACATTCACAAAAGATTCCTGTCTCCAGCAGTGTATGGCACACATGGAACACCAATCACCTATTAAACTGTGTCATTTTATCGAAAAGGGCTGCACATGACACGATGGCCTAATCTATCCCGAATAACCAAAAGATTCACATGCAATTTTACTTTTAGTTCTTTTCAATTTTCAAGGTTTTTCCACTTCTCTGGGCTTGAGAAAAGACCTTGAGATTCTAAGTTGCATTTCCAGGGTTTATAAGGATGCAACAATCCCTAAACTGAATATTTTGTTAATAAAGACACAGATAAGGAAATACTCTTTCAAACTATCTATTATAAACATGGACACAGAGAAAGAAACAATCTAGCATAACAGAACAGGAGACAATACAAAAATACAATTAATAACTGCAAGCCTGTAACTTTGCTAAAGGGAACTTACCTAAATGAGTAGCATACTCCAACGAAGGATAAGAAACTTGGGATTCTTAGCCCTGTCTGAATCTGCTTGAGGATCCCGCAGCTCCGACAAGTCAACCGTAGCCTCGGTGGCCACCTCGTCGTCAGTCCTGTGTTTAACAAACAATGGCTTGCCTCTCCACTTCATTGTAACGTTGCGCCCCTCTGGGATGTCAGAGAGTTTGACTTCAATCTTTGACAGAGCTACCACGTCAGCAGCAGGGCTCAGGTTGCTCACAGCCAATCGAACAGAGTGCTTTAGCACTGTACACCGCAGCCACAGCACCAGCTGACGAGAGAACATGAATGGTTTGTGAGATTCACACTTAACACACACAGCCACAGGCACCAGCTGACGAGAGAATCATGAATGGTTTGTGAGATTCACACTTAACACACACAGCCACGGCACCAGCTGACGAGAGAACATGAATGGTTTGTGAGATTCACACTCAACACACACAGTCACGGCACCAGCTGACGAGAGATACATGAATGGTTTGTGAGATTCACACTCAACACACACAGCCACAGCACCAGCTGACGAGAGAACATGAATGGTTTGTGAGATTCACACTTAACAGCCACAGCACCAGCTGATGAGAGAACATGAATGGTTTGTGAGATTCACACTTAACACACACAGCCACAGCACCAGCTGACGAGAGAACATGAATGGTTTGTGAGATTCACACTTAACACACACAGCCACGGCACCAGCTGATGAGAGAACATGAATGGTTTGTGAGATTCACACTTAACACACACAGCCACGGCACCAGCTGACGAGAGAACATGAATGGTTTGTGAGATTCACACTTAACACACACAGCCACAGCACCAGCTGACGAGAGAATATGAATGGTTTGTGAGATTCACACTTAACACACACAGCCACAGCACCAGCTGACGAGAGAACATGAATGGTTTGTGAGATTCACACTTAACACACACAGCCACGGCACCAGCTGACGAGAGAACATGAATGGTTTGTGAGATTCACACTTAACACACACAGCCACGGCACCAGCTGACGAGAGAACATGAATGGTTTGTGAGATTCACACTTAACACACACGCCACAGGCACCAGCTGACGAGAGAACATGAATGGTTTGTGAGATTCACACTTAACACACACAGCCACGGCACCAGCTGACGAGAGATCATGAATGGTTTGTGAGATTCACACTTAACACACACAGCCACGGCACCAGCTGATGAGAGATCATGAATGGTTTGTGAGATTCACACTCAACACACACAGTCACGGCACCAGCTGACGAGAGAACATGAATGGTTTGTGAGATTCACACTCAACACACACAGCCACGGCACCAGCTGACGAGAGAACATGAATGGTTTGTGAGATTCACACTTAACACACACAGTCACGGCACCAGCTGACGAGAGAACATGAATGGTTTGTGAGATTCACACTCAACACACACAGCCACGGCACCAGCTGACGAGAGATCATGAATGGTTTATGAGATTCACACTCAACACACACAGTCACGGCACCAGCTGACGAGAGAACATGAATGGTTTGTGAGATTCACACTTAACACACACAGTCCACAGGCACCAGCTGACGAGAGAACATGAATGGTTTGTGAGATTCACACTTAACACACACAGCCACAGCACCAGCTGATGAGAGAATATGAATGGTTTGTGAGATTCACACTTAACACACACAGCCACAGCACCAGCTGACGAGAGAACATGAATGGTTTGTGAGATTCACACTTAACACACACAGGTCACATGTAATTTGTTTTCATTTGCTTGCCTTGAACTCAACAGTAGTCCACACACGTGCTACTACAACTAGTAATTGTCAATGCTGGGGAGTGCACTGAACTAAATTAGTTTTCCACATTAGCAGCATTTCTGCCATCAGGCAAACTTACTCTAACTTCTGATGTACTTGTAATTTACATCCCCAGGTCAAAGATGAGAAGTCAACATTTGAATCCAACTGACCAGTATAGGGGTTGAACCCGCTACCTCGGCATCAGCACAATGAAAGCTCTTATATAGATCTTAAGTGTAGGGGTTGAACCTGCTACCAGATCGGGGTTCTCTTCCCGGATATGCGTATTCTTTTTTTTTTTTAAATTTTTCACAACATTATTAGGTGATATAATAGAAACTAGTCAACATTATGAAGTAAAATATTATACAGAACTAAGAAACTGGAAGTTTGTGAATAAAGTGTGCTCTATGGATCTGTGCGAGCTGCCGACTTCTGGGGAGCAAGCAGGGGAATTATCGGAATCGATGAATCCAATAGATGTCTTTGCTGAATGTGAATTTTAATTGCCATATAAAATATTGCTCCTGAATCAGCAAAGTTTCATCGCTAAACTTGCTCGAATTGTGGTTGAAAAACAGATTTTCTGCGAAGATGTGACTTTGTGAATTGGAAACCCACGGGTCATGACGGCCGCCGCATATCGATTGCGCTACACTTTTCAACACATAAAACGTGCGATTTGACCTACTAAAGTTAAATAGAACACAAGTTTAAAGATTATTAATAATTTATTTGTATACTTGTACTATTTTGCAATCATTTAACATGATGGAACATATTTTTGAAGTCAGTTTTCATATGACCGTTTGAAACAATCTCGCACGCATAGACGCGCAGACACCAGCGGGTGTCGCTGGTTGGAGGAAAGGAACACACTAGAGAGTTCTCATTACGGATGAATAGAATGAGAAATCGCAACTCATCTCACCTTCACAAAGGTGTGAATATCTTCACTTATAAGTGACATACAGGCATCATTGAGGTACCATTAGATTTTGAATTTCAAGGCCTATCTACTGTGGCAGTATCATTTGTAAATACTCAAAATTAAATTGATGATGGGACTCGCTACTTATATTATCTTTATGAAAGAAAAATCACAACAGAAATGAGGTTCCTGAGAAGAATACTCAACCTATCTAGAAGAGATAAGATCAGAAATTAAGAAATCAGGACTAAAGTGGGGGTTAAAGCAGCACTAGATTTTATTAGAAAGCAGCAAGTCAAATGGTTTGGCCATGCAAGTAGGTTACCGTCAACAGCATACCACAACAAGCAATGATGTACAGACCAGATGGAAACAGAGGAAGAGGCCGACCACGTAAACGTTGGACGGAGGGAATAGCAGAGTCCATGGGAATATTGATATATGAAGCCCATAATCGGGCACTCTCACGAAGTTTATACTTCACCTGGACACCGCAAGGTACAAGAGGAACATGATGAGATGAGATGAGATTATCTTTATGTATTCTTCCCATTCATATCTCCCCACAAATATTTCTGTTCACCTGGGTTGAGTTTGTTGTAAAGCATTACATTGTGTCTGTGTTTTCTGCCCCTTTCTCTCTCTCTCCCACTCACTCTCTCTCTCTCTCTCCCTCTCTCTCGCAGGAGCTACTTATACCTATTTGTTCTATTTTACATTGTGATTAATGTAACATTATTAAGTGAAATGTGTTGCAATATTTCACCAAACCTATGGATTAAAACATCAGACCCCAGGAAGGTTAACCCGGTCAACAAATGCCCACAGAAGTGGGATGTGTCGGCCTAATGGCGCAAGAGCGCAGCTCTGCTGTAAACAGGCACAGTGCAATCACGTCAAGAAAAAAAAAAAAAAAAAACTGGACGAACACAGAAGAAGAATATCAGACTCCGACAAGCATTTTTGGGGTTTGCTTTTCCTAGTCTTTGAATGTCACCATTCTATCCATTAACCTATACAACGTGGAAGATCCTACCAATAACTGCGCTACTACAGCATAGCTCTTGGGGTCACTGGAATGCACAAGCCCCCTACTACTGCAAGACAACATAGGGCTTATGAATGATTTCATTGTTGATATTATCATGACTAAAAGTGAACTGTTGTCAACCGGTGCCCAGATTCATCATTCAGTCAAGGTCTTTATTCTTGTGCAGCTGTAGAAGTCATATCAAGACCAATGCCCCGAGTCAGTAAATGACCAGCAAGTTAGTAGTATGTATTACAACAACCCTGTATGGTTAATGAAAACATATCGCATTTTGACATTACTTGGAAGTTAATCTTGAGAGCATCGTATTGAGATCATACTAACCAGAGGTTACCACAGAAACTAGACATTGTGTTGTGATCATTCTAACCAGAAGCTATCACAGAAACAAGATATCGTAAACATTAAATCAATAATGATATAAAGCTAAAACTGGACATAAACAAAACATACAATCTCACATTTCCATTCTCAGTCATACCCACGGAAGTATCTTCTGTCACAATGTAGCAGAGAAAGAGTCAAAATGGAGACGAAGAAGCCCGACAATATCACCACAAACTATCAATATGCCATGACTCTGATGTGAAGAAACTGTTGCCCTTACCTCCAACGATCAAGTAAGATGTCATTTTACGTTGGCTATCTGAGGCTGAAGAACTCACATTTGGACTCTTGACTTGTTCACGCCTGTATTCTGTAAAATCGGGCACCTTGAAATCTGTGTGGGCGAAACGGACTTGACTCGGACCTGCGTACAGAAAATTATAAACAGTGTAGTGCGATTTATGATATTAAAGGAACACCCTTTTATAAAATGTAATCTGTAAGAGTGACTTTAAAAGAACTTTTCCGCCAGTATCTACACTTGTAGCAGTAGATGTTCCGGCAGTATCTACACTTGTAGCAGTAGAATGTTCCGCCAGTATCTACACTTGTAGCAGTAGAATGTTCCGCCAGTATCTACACTTGTAGCAGTAGAATGTTCCGCCAGTATCTACACTTGTAGCAGTAGAATGTTCCGCCAGTATCTACACTTGTAGCAGTAGAATGTTCCGCCAGTATCTACACTTGTAGCAGTAGAATGTGTTCCTATGACTCCCATGAGCTATGCCGGTGGCAGGGTGAGCTACAGGCGAGGTCACCCAAGTCAGACAGTTTATCTGGACCAGACTAAAAAGCACACAGGCTTCTTTCCTTGCAGGTTGAACAGGCCAGTCGAAGGAAGGGGGTACAGATATCCTGCTATTTTTACTTTTATTTTGCTGACATTTGGCTTTTGATAAAGGATCCCTTGCAATACACAAAGATATCTCAATAAGTGTCTCACAGATCACACGAGGAGAATCTCAGCACAGGGCACAAACTCTGTAGTATTGGTCAGGATCCACATGTGTGTATGGCAGATCCACGTGTCTATATGGCGGATCCATTCAACTTTTAAAATTTTTGGGATAGCTTTTGTAATCTGGAGTGTTTGCCTGGGCAGTGGCCGACCTGACCTGCTCTGTTAGGTTTACAACCGCTGAAGAACTTTTAACATGTAATGTGTACAGAGATCCTTTCCACGTTTTTCCCCCTTGTCTGAAAAAGCTGGATGTTCAATTAATTACAAGATCAAGGGGGAGGGTGGGTACCATCCTTTTTCTTATTTTGTAAAAATCAAAACAATCAACTTTGTAAGAAAAACCTGGTCTGCCTTATCTAGAGACAAATACCATAACCTCTGATGTACTACGCCCTCAAAGCTGCTGGAACTGGATGAACTGAACAAAGTCTTGACAACACTACAATAAAATTCACCTCATGAAGACTAATCTTTTTCGCTAACCATCCCCGTAACCTCTCTTGCCTTTAATTTTATTGCCCGTATCTAGCACCGCATGCCTCACTCCCTGCATGACCAACAAACCGTGTCCATGCCTTCTCTGGCCACAATGCTTTGATTACACTCTTTGTAAACAAACTAAGCAAGATGCTACAGAAGATTACCCAGTAAACAATCACAACCTGAGACAGCAGACCAAGTGAGACAGTAGACCAAGTGAGACAGTAGCGCTAGTCAAGAGTTACCCATACAACTTCATACTGCATCTATTCATAAAATTTGCAGGGAGTCATCAAATAATTTGACAGTGCCGCTCAAATATGTTCACTAACATAACCTGCATAAGGCCTGAATCCAGCATCGTTACCACTAGACACATCCCACGGGAGTATGCAGCACTGCAGAAAAACCAAAACTCAATACTTCCATCATCTTTACCATATTATCAAGTCATATTTATTTTAATACTGCTGAATCATCATACCTGTATCGATTGTTTCATCTTTGCCCACAATTCCACCTACAGCAGCCTTTAAGAATGCAACATGCCATAGATGCACCATCTAAGCTCTGCCTCTATACCCTGGCTATGACTACCAGGTTTATTGTAGCATATAAATACTTAGCCGGTCCTTTGTTTCTTGCTCTCTTCATCTCTTTTGCTAACATGATTGTTACTGGGGCATGATTAACATCACCTTTATAATTGGTTCCAGAAAAAGTTGGCACCTTGTGTAGTCAACATCAAATATCAGTGAGTATGGTGTCTCTGCAATAAACCTACTACCAGTACCAGATCCACCAATCAAGACTTTAGTGTGCAATAAACCTACTACCAGTACCAGATCCACCAATAAACCTACTACCAGTACCAGATCCACCAATAAACCTACTACCAGTACCAGATCCACCAATAAACCTACTACCAGTACCAGATCCACCAATCAAGACTTTAGTGTGCAATAAACCTACTACCAGTACCAGATCCACCAATCAAGACTTTAGTGTGCAATAAACCTACTACCAGTACCAGATCCACCAATCAAGACTTTAGTGTGCAATAAACCTACTACCAGTACCAGATCCACCAATCAAGACTTTAGTGTGCAATAAACCTACTACCAGTACCAGATCCACCAATCAAGACTTTAGTGTGTATCAAGGCATACCTAATCATCTGCATTATTCTAACACAGACTCATGGATTAACTCCGCCAAACTTGCCATTAGGTCCACCAATCAAGACTTTAGTGTGTATCAAGGCATACCTAATCATCTGCATTATTCTAACACTGACTCATGGACTAACTCCGCCAAACTTGCCATTAGGTCCACCAATCAAGACTTTGGTGTGCATCAGGGCCTAGGCATAACTAAACGTCTGCATTATCATTCTACCATAGACATGGACCAACTCCAATACACTTGCCACTAAGTCCACCAAAAGAGACTCCAGTGTCAATCAATCATCCAAATTAACCTAACGTGAAAACGGGTTGACTTACCACCAGATCCACCAATGAAGAGCGAGTTTGGTGTGCTTCGACGACAATACATACCAAAATATCTGCATATTAATAACGTAAACCCAGTTATGCAGATTTGTAAAAATTGTTTTTTTATTTGCGTCTGCTCGCTTTGAACTCAAGCTTAGTCCATAGAGTGCTATTGTGTCTAGTGCACTGGACTGTTTTTGTGTGTGGGTGAGCTTTCCCTAGTTACTACTAGTAACAATGTCCATTGCCATCAGGCGAACCCACTTCGACTTCAGAGGTCTTTGAACTCTTTGTATGTAGCTGAATCAATCAATGAATCAATCTATGTAGTCACTGTAGTGTATGGTTTTTCTAGTTTCTTTCTGTACTGAGGAAGGCTTTACTTTAGTCGCAACGTCCAATTTCAATTTTGTCCCTTCTGTGTTCAAGTAAAGCTTACCGATTAATCTTCTCGATTTCGCTGATTCCCCCCAGTGCACTAATCTAACGCAAACATGGACAGACACAGACCCCAACAAACTCACCACTAGGTCCACCCAGAGAAACGGTAGCGCTGGTCGAGGCATATCCGAACGTCGGCAACCGCTGGAACAAGGAATAGCTGGTCAACCTTTTCTGGGGCTGCTCCACAAAGGCTTTAGAAGAAGCAATGGGTGATGCTGGCAAGCTCACAGCGATCGGGGTGTTTCTGGCTACAACTTTGGTTGCAGCCTGAACAAGGTGACTTTTCGGTAAAGAGATCATTTTCCCAAATATCTGACTCGAATCCTGGCCCTCAACCCCTTGCAGTAAAGGACGAATGACGCTACTTCCTGTTCCACACGTACAAATTGTGAACTGTTCCTTTCGTCTCTTTATTTCAAAATAGTTCATATCTCGGGAACTTAAGTACTTTGACCATATTAAAATATCATGGGCGGACATAAAGATTAACGAGTAAGTCCTTCAAGAAACAAATGGAAACCATATATAAATACCATCTTTCCATTCATCTCATTCGGTTATTATGCCTATATGTAGTCACTGTATTCCTCGTGTTTATTATATGTTACTTTTTGTGTTTTTGTTTGCTGATGAAGACTAGTCGGTCTATGTTTTCCGTTATCGTGTTCAGTAAAGTTGCATTTACTTCGTGTTACTTTATATTATTTACATTATAAATCCAGCCTTATTTGAGGTCGGCCTGGCTGCGAGG
The DNA here is from genome assembly GCA_014155875.1 of Cepaea nemoralis. Taxonomy (NCBI): domain Eukaryota; kingdom Metazoa; phylum Mollusca; class Gastropoda; order Stylommatophora; family Helicidae; genus Cepaea; species Cepaea nemoralis. The sequence continues at coordinate 60,904 of JACEFZ010002441.1, read as the reverse complement.
TTTAACCTCTTAAACTTTCTCTGCTGACCGCGGCTTACTGTGTTCATTACACAAACCTGTTAGTGTTAGTTTGGACTTAAATGACTTCCTGTCCTTGACTTAGGGACGCCAGTTATAAGTATCTCAGAAGTTGGCGAGGGACATTTGTAGCAGGGAAAGGTAACCCTCGTGAAAAATCGCTCCAGTGAACTCACTACTAGTGATAGGTGTGTGGATTATACTCGAATTCTTCTTCTTCTTCGTTCATCCGGAGTTTTTTTTTCCGGATGTGATTGCGTTGTGCCTGTTTACAGCAGAGCTGCGTTCTTGCGCCGTTAGGTCGACACATCCGACTTCTGCGGGCATTTGTTGACCGGGTTAACCTTCCCGGGGATACTCGAATTCAAAGCAAACGAATTTAAAAAAAAAAAAAAAATTAACCTGTCGTGAATCAGGTCTGTGCTCATGACCCGACTATGCCATGCCATGTTAACACGATATTCCACCATAAATCTAGCTTACTCCACACATTGTTAACACGATGTTCCACCATAAATCTAGAGAGTTAAAAATCTACCCAAAATATTTCAGAATCCTCACTGGTGCTACGGAGTTCGTGCACTGAGCTGAGATTTTCCGGACTCGGGCTTGAGTTACGAGTAGAACGGAGCACTTATCGGTTACAACCGTGTGCCGTAATGTTGATCCGTCGACTAAACTAAACTAAACATCTAGCTACATCTCTACACATTGTTAACTTGATCAATCAATCAATCATGTGCCATGCCCGAAAGCGTGGGCGGTCATGACTCGCCATTTCGCTCGATCACCAAATTGTCATCCGTCGAAGTACACTTGTTCCCGCAGCGAGGCGCTGTCGCCATTTGGAGGTGACAGGTTCGAATCCCGGTCGGTAACTATAGCTTTCAAATTTCATGTCTAGTGCGTCCTCTAGTCTCTACTTCTTCCTTCTCCTTCTGTGAGTGCCAAACAATACTACATGTGTTTATCCATACATGTAGCTTATTCTACACATTGTTAACATATCACTCATCCATACATCAAGCTTACTCCAAGCAGACGGATCCCATGTGTCCCCCCCCCCCCTTCTCACATCAGTTCCCTCACCACAATTATAGCTTTCTCCACACCGACGGGCCACATTTGTCCATTTCTCATATCAATTAGTGTCCCGCGTGGTTCTGTATTGTCTCTTTTTTATGTATTATTTATGCATGAAAAGTAATTATGATCACGTAGAAAAGAATATACTTTGTTAAAGTAAGTTATATTCCACAATTCTGGGCTATAGCTGGGATATTTATGTTTTATGACATCGTATGGTGAAATACATTGAATTGTTTCGTCAAGCCTGTGGCTCAGCTACATCCGTTTTTTGACTAGCTTTTGTTCGGGTGTTCTTTCCCCAGCCTTGGACTGTCCCTAGTTTACCTACAAGGCAGCAGGTCCGTGGCTCACTTCGCCTGGTCCTTACCCTTTGACCTATCCGACACATGAAACCTCACCAGTAGCTGCGCTACCGTCGGCATAGCTCTTGGTGTCATTGGAACAGGCAAGCCTTTCTACTGCAAAGAGGAGGATACATGGCACAGGAAGCTGGGATTTATTTATTTTTTTTTGGGGGGGGGGGGCGCTCGCTCGCTTTGAACTCAAACGTAGTCCATACACACAATTTATAGTAGTGATTGACTGAATTTTGCGTGTGGATTAGCTTTCCCTATTAACATTGTCCCTCGCCATGTGGTGAACCCATTCCGAGTTCAGAGGTACTTGTAATTTATGTCCCCAAGTCAAGGACGACAGGTCAACCTTTTAGTCCAGCTTACCTCGGCATCACACACCGGATGTTTAAGAACACTCGTTCTTATCCATTCGGCAATGCGGACCAGCGGTGGGATATTTAATGTCTCCGAACTTAGTCTGGGACTGACATAACACTGAGGTCGTCTTCGCCAACAATCGACACACAATAGTGCTACTGATCATTCCACTTAGCTTTTATATTTGGTTTATCCATACTTCCAGTGCCACATCTGCTTGTGATCACGCAGGCTCTGTGGCGAAAGGTTACGAGTGCAATTGGTTATCAAGCGTACCGCGTTCATAACACAGCTGCGGCGATTTTGATGTAGACAGCTTCACATTGGTTTCCATACAAAGGTATGAGTGCCGGTCGTTCAGAAAGCAATGGCAAACTACTGAACGTAAAGAAATCATAAACTGACAAGGCAGCAAGTCTGTGAAAAAAGATGACGTGGTTGACTGCGACTTCCTGTAAAGGACATGCAGCTAACTTATTCATAGCTTTTCTGTAACTGACACTGAAATACTTATATTTTCTACAAACAAGTAGGCTGTTTTGGCTTGTTTACAATACGAGGCACAGTCGTATACAACTGACAATACTGGAAGGCAATATCGGGAGGAGGGGTGGGGGGGGGGGGGTTAAAAGGAAGAAATAGAAGACCGATGTAAACAAAACCTACACCACGCAAATATACCATTACAGTTGGCGTTTAAACGTATAGCAGAACTGGATAATACAATGAATGGATCTCTCTCTCTTTTTCCTCCTCCTCGCCGCCATCTCTCTCATTCTCTTTCTTGTTATCTCTTTTGTTTTCCCTCTCGCTCACTCTCATCTCTCCCAATCTCTCTCGTTCGTTCTCTCTATATCCCTCCTCGCTCTCTCTCATACTCGCTCTTTGTGGTTCTCTCTTCATCTAATTCTCGCTGTCTCTCTCTCATTCTGTCTGTCTCCCGTTTTTCTCTCTCTGTCTCTCGTTCTCTCTTTTTCGTTGTCTCTCTCGTTCTCTTTCGCTCTCTACATTCTCTCTCTGTCTGTCTCTCGCTCTCTCCCCCGTTCTCTCTCTGCCTTTCGTTTTCCTCTCTCTCCCGTTCTATCTCTCTCTCTCTTGTTCTCAATCTCGAGTTCTCCCTCTCTCGTTGTTTTCTCTCTCTCCCTCTCTCTTCGCCAGCAAAATAAAAATAAAAAACAATAACAACAAACGCACACCGATACAATTACACGAAATGACTACATTAAATTGTATAAAGATATGAACTGGAGAAAGCAGGTGAGAACAGGAGACGCAGAGTTGTTCAGACGACTTCAATACCTGTCTGACTAGCCTAATGGTGATTTTTCCCATTTCCTACATAGGCATTTACAGTCTAATTATACAGAAAACATGTGGTGATTGGAACTTGAGAGCAGCCGACGGTAGGCAGAGGATCTCTTTACAGAGACCACTGACCAGTAGGAAGAAGGTTATCGGCTGGGTAGAAAAGTACTTAGTATACCGTAACACGAACAGCAATGGCAGACGACTTTCTTTACTCCTGTAATAGTTAATTTTGGCTCTGCTGATCACGTGAGCTAGCGAACGGTGACCACTCACGCCTATCAATCAGCATGGCACAGGATGATGATCATCAGCATGGCACAGGATGATGATCATCATACACACATAGCGAATTTCTTCTCTTTTCTGCGTTCATCTGGAGCAGATGTAATTGCGGTGTATAATTTTGCACCCTTGGGCCTAGACCCTTAGGCCAATACATCCGACTTGCGTGCGTTTGGACCAGGTTAGCATTCCTGGGGACATAGCGAACAAAAGAAGAAGAATCATTCACACATGTGTATTCATGTTACATTTTTCTTACTCATATTATTTACTTTAAGAATTTTTTCATTCCAAATCCTTGCATGTTGTTATCTGTTGGAGTAATATCCTTGCGTTACAGACAAGTCCATAGGTGCTCAGATTTCTCTCTCTCTCTCTCCCCACCCCAAACATATGCATCAGCGTCCAGCGGCTAATAATGTCAGTTCTGTGTTGTTTGACGAGGCCTCTCATTCTCCCGATGTTCCTCCGGTGTCTGGCCGTGCCAATTCTTACTCTTGAGTTTCTCATTCTGGACAACGATGTAGATTCACTGGCGTCACCCTCGACATCTCTCTAAGGGCGTTAATAACACTGACCATCTGCAGCTTGCATTACATTCTTGCTGATCCATTCAGCTCTTGGTGTATTGTTCTTTTGTTCTCGTTGCAAAAGACATCTTGAAGCCACATACTCCAAGACCGCACACAATACGACATATTTAAGCAAACCGTCTGGCTTAGAGAAACGACAGTGGAAGATAAGCTTTATGGACCACTGATTGAACTGAAAAAGACAATGAAATTCAAACAAGAGACAACATTGCAGTTATAGACACATTTCAAGCCAACATAAGAAGAAGAAGCACTTTGTGTGCTGTCTTCGTGAATTTACTTATTACATGAAAATACAGTTAGTTCACTGCATGCCCTTTACAGGATGTCACAATCTACCCCAACAGTTTTTGGCTGCTGGTAATTTTGTAAGGCAATTTGATACTCAGTAGTTTGCCTTTGCTTTCTGAGCGGACGACTCTCATACCTTTGTGAAAATCAAAACAATGCAGTCTCCTTTCAAATAGCCTGCAGCTGACTTAGACCTGGTATGTGAAACCACGCTCTCGACCCCTAGGCCACAGTTGCTGATAATTTACCATACACAACTATAACAAAAACAACAATACAATTACAGAAAACAAAAGCCTGGAGTTCATGTGTGTAATATTTATAAGTGATAAATCATAACATGAGATTTCTAGTTTTGTAACAAAACAACTGAACATTAACCTTAACAATTACTTTTTCTAACTTATACCAGATTTCATGTAAACTCAAGTCTCAATGTAATATTTCAGTCAGTATTGAAAAATGAAACTGATATTTAAAAAATACACTGGCCAAACTGAGGGAAGTAAATAACATAATGGGTAATGAATAAACACATATGAAAATGTTCTATATTAATTTTTAGTAGAATGCACTTACGTACAGGCAGTTATATTGAAATGGACTGTTAGTATGATTCACATACGGAGATGAAAAAAAATTAATGAGTGGGTATAGTCAGAATAAATTAACAACAGACCAACACCCAGAAGTTATGAAAATTACATGGCAAATATAACAAGCAAATATCATGAGAATATAAGAAATATGTAACATAATATACACTTGAGTAATTAAAATTCAAACACAAAATTAGGACTCAGCTGAGATTAAAACAATTAGAGTCAGCTTTCAATGAAGACAATAACATGAAATATTTGTGGGACAAACGATGTAATAGTACACAATATTACAGGGAGCCTTGGTGGCGTAGTTGCTAGCATGCTTGCCTGCTGGCCCAGTGTTTAAATCTCTATTTAAAAAACTGACCAGGTCTCCCAGGCTGACTCAGTTTAAAATACGAGTCTTCAAGTGAAAACCTTAAATGTTTTATTTTTGTGTGGTGAATATATTCAGAAAATATAAAGAAAAAAATGTATCAATTTTTTTATGTATTCACCACTGTGTTTGATGCATGTCCTCCTGCGCCGATAAAGTGCTTGGATTCCTGTAGAAAAATCAACTCTGCGGTCACTACTCGGTGTGCCTGACCCGGTTGTGAACAGCCTGTCACAGACGTCACACTGTTTTGAAACTTTCTACGCCACTCATACACTTGCTAAACTGACAGGCATGCATCACCATACTGGACCTTCATTCGCAGATGAATTTCTATAGGTTTCACCCCTTCACTGATTAAAAAAAGAAAACGGATAACAGAACACTGCTCCTCTTTGGTGTATGTCAAAAGTGGGCGGCCATCCTTAAACTTTCCTTATGACTCATCATTATTAGCCTGCACTGTGATGTCACGCGCTTAACACGCTTGGCATCCTTAACAACAATATTGACAGGTTACAATACAAGCAATGGCATGGAGATTGTAATTTCTTTCTATCACACTTTGAAGGTTTTCATATGAAGCCCCCCCTGTAGGTTCTGACCACATCCCTCACCGTGTGCCAAGTAGTCTATACAAATATGGGGCCAGCACCATATATCCGATATGCCACGGGGCCTAGAGAAAGGCCCTTTACTTTAACTTTACAAAAATGTGTTGTAAAGTTGTTCACTGTCAGATCCAGGTATTAACACAATAATATCCAAACCAGCATTAAAAACAATGTGTAAAATGTGAAGCATATGACAAGATGTCAGCTCCAAGATAAGATATGAACGAACAAACTTTATTTTCAAAGGGTCACAAATTGGGCACAAAGGCCTGTCTAACATTCAGCCTTTCCAAAATCACTCATCTTTCGTTCATCAATAGTTCATGATACATTCACGTAGGTAAAAAGCATTGTCAAATGCATGTTGTAAACATAAACAATGCATATTACCATGTTATGACAGACACACACCACCCACACCTCCATGCAAACATACATTCCCCAACCCACACACCTCCCCCCTTTCATCTCCCCAACCGCACATACATCAGAAAAAGATATGACAAAAACAAATGAAGCTAGTTATCTTCGAAACAAGAGCACCAGCGGCATAGTGGATAAGGCGCCTACCTACCAATATAGTGGTATGTGTTCTTTCCACAGCAGTGATTAAATTCTTCTTCCCTTTACCAATATGGCACTGGGATCAATCTAGCCTACTACAAAGAGCAACAAAACATTATTGAGATTATTCTGGGAAGGACAGGCAGTGAGAAAAGGAAATGACTTTCGCACCACCATTATGTTTTGACCTAGAACATGTGAAAACCTATCGTTTCATTCATCATCAACTGTATTTGTCACGAGACTACATATGTTATCTGAACAGTGAAAGTCAGTATTTAATCACCAGTTTTGGGGTTTTTATTTGATTAATGAAATGTCAGTAATTCAAAACAATAAGTTCCCATAGTGAATTTAAACCCATAAGCCACAAACAATATGTAGATGCTCCACATTCGAACAATACCTGTGACTATGCGTTTAAATTGTTTGAGTTTATTTATTATACATTTATTCACTTCATGTGATACATAACTTGAGCATAGCCTACGATGGGCGACGTTGTAATATTCTGTTATGATAATTTGGCTGTGTCCAGTGTGTGCCGCGTGGTTACACACCCGCTTCACACGTCAGTGATCTGGGGCTTGTTTCCGGATCCGGTCAGGGATATGCACTACTGACGAGCTCTAATGAGAGCGAAACTCGAGTATAGAGCTTCCATATTGACGTGGACAGGCCTTAGGTTCATACCAGAATATGATCGGCGTTGCCAGTAGTGGGTTGTGCTCAGTATTTAAATATATAACTCTGCAGTATGCACCTGATGAGATGCAGCAAAATATGCCAGGCAATAAATCCTGCAACAGGTTGTTCGTGGCTCCTGTGTATAGAATTGTCAGTATTTTAATCAACAGTTTTGGGGTTTTACCTTTAGGTCCAAAAACACAAGAGACCATCATCATCATCTTGAAGCAAGTCTTTGCAGAAGTCCACTTTCATCCCAGCTGCCGAAAAGACTCAATCATTCACCAGTTCTCCGTATCATATATTTTCATGCCTCGGGCGTCTTTGATCTCTACTTTCATCAATATGCTGGCTGGCCCCTAACTCATTTTCCAATACTGTTTTTCTTTAATCACTACAGCATTTAATGCGGCCAACATATTTCTTTTTCTGAGACATGATACTGTTTTTATGAGCCAGTTGTCTTTGATATTCAGATCTTGAATGTTTGTATATTGTCTACTTGATTCACGGTATTCTCTGAATTCTTCTGTGATATATGAACACAATATGCATATAGTTTAAGTCATTCAATAAACATTTTGATCAACATTTTTATGTAAATGAATGTACAAGAGAGAGAGTTCTCAGGAGACATACAGAGCCAATTTTCTGGTGTATGGATGTGAGTCATGGACAATTAACAGATCAGTGAGATTTTACTTGCAGGGTGCCGAGCTTCCCTTCAAAAGAAGAATGCTGAACACATTGGACAGATTCAAAGAGTAATGAAGTAAGCGACATTCTCTGGATGTACCATGAAAAGAGCAAACTGAAATATACTGTGAAAACAGGAAAGTTGGGGAGGGGAAGAGAGACCAGAGAATGTCATAGAGAGAAGAGCTTAAGATTGTGGCATGAAGAAGTATCTGTATCAGAAATGATTGGCAGTATGAGAAACAAATATGACAGCAAATGACTCAGTTTGAACCAGAAGAAGATGTGGAGATGGAAGAAGAAAAAGAAAAAGAAGAAGAAATTTATTTAAAAGACTGACATTGTGGGGAAATTACATTGACTGAATTGCACACTGAGGTAACATTTTGGGGAAATGGTGCTGACACCCGGGAAGGTTTACCCGGTCAACAAATACCTGCAGAAGTCGGATGTGTCGGCCTAACGGCGCAAGAACGCAGCTCTGCTGTAAACAGGCCATGTCAGAAAAAAAATCCGGATGAACGCAGAAGAAGAACTGCACACTGTGGTAACATTTTGTGGAAATGGCGCTGACTGAATTGCACACTGAGGTAACATTTTGGGGAAATGATGTATGTCTAAATGGTGAGGAATTGTTCTGAATGTTGGTAGAATGGCCTGTTGTTGCAAACAATATCCATGATGACACACTAGGCCACACTGAGATGACTTTCAATGCTACTCCATCCCACATAAATTTGAGAAAATTCTGAAAAATAAATTTGATCATACTGAGTAAACCAAAGAAGCTACAATGAATTGAAAAAAAAGAAGAAAAACACAAACTGCTAGGGATGTAACCCACACCAATGTTTTTTGCTGGCATATGCATTAACCCAGCACTACTGATGGTCTTTGGAGATGTAGCACAAACACTGAGGAGAAACACACCCAAGCATCAAAGACAACATGGAGGTCTTCAGCACAACTATTGTTAAACTGTTTCTTACAAAATAATGAAATGTCTCAGAATTATCTGGCTACAGATTACTGGCAACAAGCAATACTTAAGGAGCAAACAAGCAGATATGACCACCATTGTAACAGGAAGACTATGGTTACGCAGTGGTCGTGTCCTCAGAAGTGAGTCCAAGATCATTGCAAAAGCTATCATGAAATAAAATCCAGACTACATTCCAAGATCAGCACTAGAGGACATGACATGACCTCCAGAAGAGCTTCGGAGGTCACCTCCGGAGCTCTCACGATACGACCTCCGGAAAGGAGATGTATACTAGGTTGGTTAAGAATAATTTAACGTGTTCTGTTCCAATCAACACACCATATGTGATTTTTCGTGCATATCAAACAAAATATGGTGTGTTTACATAACTTTCAGGCTTGGCCTTAGCATACTAAAAATATTAGTTTAGTTTAGTTGACGGATCAACATCATGGCACACGGGTTGCAACCCATAAGTGCTCCGTTCTTCTCCTAACTCAAACCTGAGTTTGGAGAAACTCAGCTCAGTGCACGAACTCCGTAGCACCGCCGAGGATCCTGAAAATACTTTGGATAGATTTTTAACTAGAAATTTTGCCCAGGCAGCGCCGTCAGGCTACTCTTTTTCGATTTCCAACTGCCAAGGGAATTTTTTACGTGCGCAACAATACACACGGGGGTCCGATCTCACTACCCAGAGACCAGGGGAAATTTGCTACTAGAAGTCCACGTGAAAAAATCCTGGGGCTTGAACCCGGGACCTTCAGCACTCGAGGCGGACACCATACCTCGAGACCACGCAACCCCTCTAGAGAAGTATAGATACTAACAGGAGGCAAAGAGACAGGTTGGAATACCATAAAAATCTGGATATCAAATGAGCAAAGTGGGAGTTTATTGCTGCCTTTCACAATGCCAACAGGCATGATGGTAAATTATTATTTTGACAGGACCAGAAAAAGAAGAAGAAACTGACTGAATAGACTAGAATGATCTATATACATTCCTACTATATAAACTCTCAAAGCATTTGTCACCATGTTTTTTCACGAGCCTCATATTAACGGCATGCAGTAAAGTAGAATCCAAAGAATTCGGAATAACTGGCTGAATTCACCATGAAAAACCCAGTGAATTGTGTAATCCCCAAAGATACCACAAGAAGAAAAAGAAGACTCTATGGATTGACCAGAACAAATCATTATTCTGAGCATCAGAACAGGACACAATAGATTATGTAACCACATGTATACACAATTCAAGATTGGTGAATCAGCAGTGTGGATCACATACTTCAAAACTGCCCAAAATATAACATATCTAGGCAAACCTTCTGGCCTAGAGAAACAATAGTAGATTTGCAGATATACACAAATTTCAAGCGAACGAAAGAAAAGGACAGTGATGATGATTAAGAGTTGGAATGAGATGAGTACAGTGCTAGTAAGACAGATAATTACACAGAAAAGTATAACATTCATAATTAAAATAAATTAAAAACCAAGAGACTGATACCACAAGAAAGAGACAAACTGCACTCTTTGGTTATATCATGAGAAGAGAGGCATTGGAAAACACTGTGACAACTGGAAGGACCAGTGGCAGAAAAGGTAAATGCAGACAGAGAAATTATGCAGGAAAAGCTGATACAATGTCATGGCAGGATATCATCAGCAGAGTTGACCTACAACACCAGGGACAGAGATCTGCAACGAGACATAAAAACCTACATCAGGTAGCTTGGCATTTGATGACAACCTAGAGTCTTGCCAGCTCTCTCCATCTTTGAAAGTGGAGGAAAATAAGCAGATATCAACTGAGTAGCAGGTTCCATCGTAATTTTAAAATTGAGTATTTACTAATGAGACCACCACAGATAGACTGGCCTTGAAACACCAAATGTAATAATACCCCAATGATGCATGTGTGTCAATTAAAAGCAGAGATATTCACAAATGAGAATCGGTAAATCCGTATACAAAATTGACATGATTTTCCTAATTTCAGGTAAAAAAACTGTGTCCATTTTATCTCCACTTCCGGTCCAATGCGGATTGCCTCCAGTATGTTCCGTCATGTTAAATGATACATGAATGATGGACTCGTGAAGCTTGTCAAAAGGTAGCGGGGATTTCAAATAAATCTGCAATGGCTGGTGTCAGAGACCCAACAAGTTATAGACAGCACTGACAGGACAGCATACAGGGAAGACAGTAGGCTACAGGGACCACAGGGTAAGACAGGTAGGGAGAAGTACTGATACAGGTCAAGTTGTTGACAGACAACATAGGGTTAAGGACAGGTGAGCCTGTAACTCAGCACAGACCCGAGACCAATGGACCAGGCCAAGCCAGGCATGAATCACGGAGGCATGAGAACGCATGATACGGGAGACGAGACCCGAACTCAAGCAGACGGAGTAAGACTGGCGACAGAGACAGACGTGTGATAGTGATTGAGAATACGACAATTGTATAATTGATAGAATGCCAGCAAGTACGACTGAGAGCCAGTGCTAACTGAATGTTATGGCGAGTTTGTGCAGAAGAGTGAACGTTTGTATATAAATATATTATTGTATATATTCACTATGTATTGAGATGCTATCCATTTCGACAGTTATGTGTTGAATCGAAATGGGTTTTGCGTAGCAAACAAATCCATGTGGGATTTGGCGACACTTGCTATTATGTGATTAAAGGGTCCGGACTGGACCAAATTGTGAGCCTGCCTTAGAGTGCACTTATTGTATGAATGAAACAGCTTTAATCGGTCCTAGACAACTCAGGTCAAGGTATTTAGTATCAGTGAGTCTATGACACTAGGTTTGTTTTTTCACCCTGTATCAGATCTGTAAAATCATTATTCTCCGTGACCATCAAGTCGAACAAAATAGCACCATTTTTCGGGTTTAGACCTATTTCAAGTACTACTCAGTGGTTTAAGCGGCGTATATTATTACAGCAACCAATGCACTCACATTACATGAACTTGGTCAGCAAAGATCAAGTTTATGACATGCAATTTCACACAGTAAAGCCAGAGTACACGGAACAGCACCTGAACGAATTCTCGACTTGTATCCAACTAATGAAGGCAAAACGCACTGGAGCTGAACTTGTTGGGAGCTTCATTGCTGACATAGGCAATCAAACTGAAGCAGTTCATATCTGGTGGTACTCTGAAGGGTACAGGATGCTCAGTAATGCTAACATAGTCTATAGGAAAGACATGGACTTCAAGGAGTTCAACAAGAAGTTAATGAAATATTAATGTCCAAAAGAAGACAGATAATGATGGCGTTCAGCTGCTGGCCATTAATAAAGACTAAGCGAGGTTCCAATATTTATGAACTCTATAGCTATTCTTTATAACCTATGACACTCGATCTGTGGAATCAATGCTGGTAAGTTGATATTTCCTTGTTGGGAACATGGAGGATAGGCATTGAAACGGTTAAGGCCTCTGGAGTGTTTAAGGCTACCGTATGCATTCGCATTTTCCTCATGTTGGACTGGAAGTGTATGGTTCCATCGCCCTACTACTGAGTTGAGTGCGTGGCGTAGCACTGTGAGCTGTGAATTTCAGGTGAAATGCTTTTACATCTACCCGAGATTGTTTGGAGTGTGATCTGCATGTTCGGAGCAATGGCGGCTAGCTGTGTCACAGAATTGACCGGTATTTGCCTTATGCAGAAATGTGTAGCTGCTGGTCTTCTAGTGACTGCCGCTTCCATCGACGACGAACTGTATTTTCCTGGAGTACTTTTGTGTTGGCATTCTGGCTAGAAAACATCTAGAAATGGAATAAACAACATCTAGAAATATCTAGACTTCAGAGCAATGGCGGCTGGCTATGTCGCAGTATTGACCGGCTTTTGCCTTTTGCAGAAACATGTGGCTGCTGATCTTCTAGTGACTGCCACCTCCATCGATGACAAATTCCACGTTTGAGCGTTAAGTTTCCACAGCCGGCAGCCGCCATCTTGGAGTTCCATTCACAAAGACTCCATAGAGCGATATCCGCAATGAAACTCTCCAAATATATTTAAAAATGGGTGCAGAATTTGAATACCCATCTAAAAATATAGTAAGATTAAGTAAACAAGCTCTAGAAAATAAAATTACTTACTTTTTGTCAAATAATTCAATTTATTTAAAAGGTCACGATAATTTCTTCTTCTGCGTTCATCCGGAGATTTTTATTTGGACGTGATTACGTTGTGCCTGTTTACAACAGAGCTGCGTTCTTGCGCCGTTAGGCCAACACATCCGACTTCTGCGGGCATTTGTTGACCAGGTTAACCTTCCCAGTCACGACAATTTCAACCAATTGCTGTGCACAAAGTATTAGACAAACCTTTTCTACACAACCTAAGATGGTGTCTGTTATTGTCACATGATATTTCAATGAATGAATGACGTCATAAGCATGAATGGACTTTACAGCAGTCATTTTGGGGACACAATGAGTCAGGCCGGGGTGGCGCGGTGTATCACTTCCGTTTTCAGTTTGGGTCGTGACACAGTCGAATCCGCTAACTGTTGCGAACTTAAGTGCTGCAAGGACTGTAAAGGTATGATGATTATATGATCAGGCATCATAGGAAACTGACTTATGACATCAAATCAGCAACATTAAAGAAGACATTCAGGTTTCTATAATACTGTTCACCTTATGTTTGCTAACAGCTACGTGCTGCATGAAGCTAATACTGTAAAACTATGCGCAGTGGTTTCCCACTGCATTCCAAGTTATTAACACACTGCGCTGCAAGTATGAAACTTAAGCAGATGCAATATGTCATGATAATCTGCATAGGATTTCTATAGTAAATAAAGACTAGCTCACAACTCCATTTAACACACTCTCTTGTGAAAATGAATCATTGCAACAAAGTATACGAAGGTAAAAGAAAAAAATATTCATATATCATAAATTGTTAACACTGTAGTACAGAACATTTTGACTTATTTATTTTTAACAAGTTCTCTTTATATCTCGAATTACCGAGTTTCTCTAAATACAGAAATATTACCATGTCAAGTTTATACAGTTCTGTCTTTCATCATTTTCTGTAGATACTGTGTGAAGAGTTATCTGGTAGTTTTTTGTCTATTATAGTATAACCGGGAGCCATGGCAGATGATGGCCTTGTGGTCATGGGTTCGAATCCACATTGGGGAAGATTTGTAAACGTGACATAGGCCGTCAGGTCGACCGAGCCTGCACTGAGTGCCGACTAGTCCATACAAACATGGCTCTAGCACCACTTGAAGGCATGTACACGGGTGTTTTACTGACTCAACTTGTAGCATAACTACACCATCTCAAACTACAGGGCTACAGTTGGTAATATGTCTCACAGGGGACAAAACCTGGCCATTTCTGACAGCAGGTGGCAGCACTCCCCACTCTTCCATGTTGCTGTCTTCTGACAATGATGAAGAATAGACGTCACTGCACTTAGGACAAGCTCATAATCCCTCAGTCTCACCTGGGAGAAGTGAATGAGTATGGATGCAGTTTGTCCCTGTTGTGAGCTGGGTTATCTAGACATCAGAACCGTCTTCGACTGCAGTAATTCTGACCAGTTCTGTCCCACGTCTACAGCCATAATTGACAAGATACATCACGCATCAAGCTGTTGGCTACAATCCAACCTCTCTGTCCATCTTCAATGCCTCAATGACAGGTGCCTTTAAAACTTAATCTCCCACCTTTCATCTCCCAATGAAGCAGAGAACCTCAACCAACTCATGCCAAGACTGGTTCATGAGTGGTTGGATTGTGCAACTTGGGATGAGGTAGCACCTCTTACAACAACCCTCCTCCTCTTATGACATGTTTGGTAGGTTACTACTCTTGCCTTGTTGAATGAGCCCTGGCAACACACAGGTGCCTTTGAAGCTTTCAAATCAGATCTATTGTTCCCATGGGCTACTGTGTAACTTGGACAGAAAGCAGCCTAAGACAGCCTTCTATCAAATGACCAAATACATTATTTTTTAAAACAACAAGACATAAAAGTGCTGGAAAAGCAAAGCTACACAGCGTGAATTAGTCTCAGCAGACTTTACAGCAGTGTTGTCATATAACTTCATCAGAGATTCTGAGGATTACGTGAGATGATGAACTATCATCACTCATCCTTACTGGCATGGCACATGATAATGATGATAACAAAGGTTACATACTAGACAAATATGTCTTCTCTGTACACAAGGAGAACAACCGATCAGATAAGTGTCTTCTCTATACACAAGGATAATCAGGCATAGCAGATTATCTGTACACATGAAAAACCAATCACATATGGAGACCCCTCAGCACAAATCAAGAATGACCAATCATACGCGATGTGCTCCTTGGGTAATGTGTAAGGAAACATGGTAGAAGACAGACATCAATAGCAATTATGATTGGAAGCCAAAAAAAAAAAACCAGCCCAAGAGCCAATCAGCTTGCTTGACTTCTCCAAAACTTCTAAGTTCCTCATTAAACAAATTAGTAAATCATATAAATTTATGAATATGTGGTACATTTTTCGGTAGCAAACACATAATGATCGCGACACTTCAAGGCATTTACATACATAAAAGCTACATCAGAATAATAACAATAATCAAGCATACAATAGCAAATCCTGTTATTTGTTCAAACCTCGTTGTTGAGCACCACGTCAGGACAGAGCGACAGTATACCAGATTATACATAAATGTACATACACAGTTGTAAAGACAGCAAAGACTGAATCATACATGCAGCAAAAATTCCTGTCAAAGTGTGAGACAATAACAATATTTATTTCCAGTTCTCTTCCTCAAGTCAGATCAAATTTTGGTACCTGATGTAGTTTGCCACTGCTTTCTGAGCGGGCGGCTTTTTCACCCATTAATAAGGTCACAGAACTACAAAAGTAAAACTCTCATACTGAATGCCTGATGTAGAAATATATGAGCGTACCACAACAATGGGGAGCGCAGCAGTGCAGTGGCGAGCACGTTTGTATCCTAGCCCGGTGTTGGAATCCTCAAGGCGCCCATTTACCCTCTCCCAGGTCAAACCTGTCTAAAAGTGGGTACCAGGAAATCTGCTGGGAAGTAAAGGTGGCCAGAGTAATGCTAACCATGTCACCCAATGAAATGAGGGTCGAGTGGTTTAAAAATATAGGATTAGCACCATATACCTCAGACAGCCCCGGACATGAATAGGAGTGTTCCATGTTTCACTTGTTTATACAGCATACAGGAGTCATGCAGCAACACTCAAGGGATACACAGCAACGTGTAAGTGACATACAACAACATGCAACTTACAACAATTTCAAAGAGACAACAACACACATTAGGCAAGCAGCAACACATACAACATTCAAGAAACATGCAGCAACATATAACAATATAAAAGAGACATACAACAACATATATGAGGCTTCCAGCAACATATATAATAACATTCAAGAAACATGCAGCAGCATATACAACAACATTCAAGAAGCATGAGGCAATACACAAAAAGACAATATAAAAGAGGCATACAACAACATATATGAGGCATATGAGCATATACAACAAAATACAGCAACACTTAACAATGGAAGAGACACACAACACACAAGGGACATAAGCAATACACAGCAATACAAGAGTTACTTGTCAGACTATGCCCGCTGCACATCAAACTATTCAGTCCAGAAAACAATACAAGAGATGTACAACAACACACAAGGCTGGTGTGCTGACGTCAAAGTAGCAAGTTCAACCCCTACACAAGTCAGCTGGACTAAAATGTTGAGACTTCTTGTCCTTGACTTGGGGACGTAAATAACAAGTACCTCAGAAGTCAGAGTGTGTTTGCCGGATGGAGAGGGGACAATGGTAATAGGGGAAGGTAATCCACACGCAAACATCAGTCCAGTGAACTAGAAGTAGTGGCAACTACTAGGAGGAGAAGCATGTGTGTGGGTCTATGCTTGAGCTCAACGTGAGCAAGCAAGGAAAAAAAACAACATACAAGGGACATATTACATCGTAAGTTACACCTGATGAGTCAGAGGTGAATGACAGAAACTGGGAACTCAAAATACAGCAAATATGGATCTGGTGATGGTAGAAAGACTTTGAAAACACCAGAGAAATAAAAAGTATCTTTAGATTAGCTATTATAAACATCTGTTACAGGTTCTACTTGAGGAGGGAGGTATCCATACAGACATATATGTATGTTTGTAAGCATGGTGGTGGTGTAGGGATTAGTGTGCTAGTCTGCCAGCCCTGTGGTTATATGTCTGCATCCCCGTAATGGTGGGGATAGTTCTTTCATTGTCCAGGACACCCTGCTGGGCTACAATTACTTCCATCTTTGGTTATGGCACAGACCAACATTATTTTATCAAAAAATGAGAACAGAACAATTGAAACAACAGCAATGAAATGATTATAATGAATTCTACAAGTAACAAGAACAGACAACATCTGAAACTATGTTGTCAGGAAGCCAGTTGGGACAGCAGTAGTGTCAGATAATAGTCAAGGACAGCCTCGTTATGATACAGCTGTCCTTGACCTAGCCTCATTATAGAACTGGATAATTTCTCATAATGTTCTGAGAATTGTCAGGGGAGCGAAGGCAGTGAGGAAGGGAACTAACTACCTGAACCCATGCCATGGCCTAGAAAACGTAAAGGCCTCACACTTTACACCTCAATGGTATTATCTGCCCAGGGTCCACCTTTCCCCATTCATACTTGCCAAACAAGACTAAACACAAACAGACGCGCCCAAAGAGAAATAACATGAATTATGTTAACAATTTACAATGCCATTTTTTAAGCTGATTGTTGATGTCAACAAATAATGGATTGTCAAGGTTGCCAGATTGAAAAGTTATTCCTTTTTAGTCAGTTTCTGCGGAACAACGGGTATATTTGCTGAGATGTTTGACCTCTTGCTTGTGAACTTTACTGTTGGCAGTGGGCTTAAAACGGATTTGTTTTGCACATTCCCAGATTTTCTAGGGATGTCCAAAGCCTTTTGAATTATATCCGAGTGACTACGCATATGGATATTAAGTTTGGCTTTGTTAATTGTTTCAAAACCACAGCTGCAACATCTAAAGGTTACCCAGCAGATTGGCCGCTGGCCATCGCCTCGACCGTATTTTGATAACTCTCCTTCTAAGATTTTTCTCTCAGAGTTAATGACCCTGTCCAACAATTCAGGATCGTCTGCATCTCCGTCTGCATCTACTCTTGTGTCATGGTCAATGGCAGCGTTGATGACATCATTGGTGAACTCGTAACTGTAGCTCTGATCGCTGGCGTGACGCCACATGTGCGACTTTAAGGACGGCAAGTGGTGGCAGACATACCCACACAAGTTACACTTGTACTGCTCCAAGGGCTGCTGGACGTACCTCTGATCATTGGCATGCCGCTTCATGTGTGACTTCAGACTACGGCTGTGTAGAGCCTTGAAATCACAGAGATTGCAGACAAGAGATGATGGATTGCAATGGATGGACAAGTGCTCTTGTAGTTCCTTCAGGTTATTACTGAAAAATGAACATCCTGGCACCACACAGGCATGATGGATAGAAGCCTCATCCAATGGGGATTTATTTTCAATCCGTTCAAAGTCTTGTTCAGAGTTCACCTCCGATGCCTCCAATTTGTCAACAAGTCGACTCTTCTTTGTCCCACCTTTACACAGCAACAGATGAGCAGTCAGCTCTTCTTTATTGCTGAGGATAAGGTCACAACCTGGACATCTAAGTCTCGAGGAGCAGCCTGAGTGGACTTGCATGTGTTCTCGATATTCCAAAGGATTTGTAGTTTCAAATACACAGTATGCACACAAAAACGGCTCCTGGTCCTTGTGCGCACGGAGATGAGCTCTGAGGGTGCTCTTGTGGTTAAAGCTTTGGGGGCAGAACTTGCAAGGGTAGGTTCTCACTTTACAATGTTTCAGCATGTGTTCCTGAAGGGCTTCAGGTGAAGACGATGAGAAATCACACAGAGAACATTCGGATGGCTTCTTCTGCCGGTGTGTTTTCATGTGCAGCTTGATATTACAGATTCTGTGGCTGCTGTAATGACAGAGGCAGCATCTGAACTTCTCTCCTCCATTCTCGGAGATCTTTTCAATGTTCTGCAGGTCCTCAATGGACATCAAGTCAACTTCATCGTTTTGTCGTGTTTTCTTTTTACCTCCTTTCTTGTTTATGGGTGGGACATGTTTGTCCTCCTCGCTCTCTGATCTAGATCTCTCCCTAAGTTGTTCAATAACTGCCAGTAAGGACGAGCAGATTCCAGATTTTGGTTGACCTAAAGATGTGCCAGAATTTGCCATCTCATCAGATGACTCTATTGAATCTGTATCTTCAGTATGTGGATTGTCTATGTCATCCTCATCATCTTGGTCTAGCTGTTTATTGTGTTCTCGTTTAGAGGTTGCTTCAACTTCACAAGCCTTTACTTCTTCATTGGAAGACTTGCTCTGACAATTTAAGAGATGGATTTTGAAATCTTCTGAGAGCAGGCAATCACAAGTAGGACACCTCATTTTGACAGGGATGCTGTGCTGACTTCTGGACGAATCTGCAGCTTGAAGCTGTGGCACTCTGCCATCACCAGCTTCCAATACTACCTTCTCAGCTTCTGGCAGTCCTGTGTCAGATTCAACTGAAGGTATTCTTTCACTCAGAGCTCTCAAAGTTCTTTCTCCACAACTTCCATCAAGATCAGGTATCCGAGGACTTCCCTGCTGGCTCTTCATCCCCGTGAGGCCGACACCTGAAGGAAGTGTGTCCATCACTTCTACAACCACCCCAGGCTCAGAGTAGTTCTCATCTGCATCACAACTGCTCCTGGTGTCATCCTGGTCATTGATGTCTATCTTCAAAGCCATGTTGACTAGGTTTGCCTGATGTTTCATTCCCTGGTTTTCATGTATAGCTGATTTACTTACAGCACTGGACACAATTTGTTCCTCACTGGCAAAGATATTAGCATGACCTTTGGAAGACTGTTGCAGTGCTGCTCTGTCTTTGACCCGTAGTCTGTCAGAACATTCATCTGAGAATGCAATTGACTCTAAAAATCGACTAGCTGCTGAATTTTTTCCGCATTCAGAAGGAATAATAACTGTATTATTCTTAATCTGAATGATGTCCCCTGGTTTGTAGTTGGCCTTCAAAGGATTAACAGGCACTAGTTGAACAGTGTCTCCAGACCTGGTCATCAGCACTGGGAGATTCTTTGATAGTGACATGTCTGAAGCATTTCCTGCAGTGGTGTGTGTGTGGTTCATACCTTCAGGATGTCTTAATGTGTGGTTCACACCTTCAGAATGTCTTGATGTGTGATTCACACTTTCAGGGTGTCTTGATAAATCTTTTGGTGCTTGAACATGATTCACGGACGACCCCAAATTAGTTCTTGTGGAGCTGGGGTGATCAAAGGTTGGATATTCTATGCTCTGATGACCCGAATGCTTCCAAATATGAGCTTTGATTGTACGCTGAAATTCACAGTGATAACCGCAGATGATACATCGAAATCTCGCCGAGGCTTTGTCATAAATAAAAGGTACTCCAGAGTCCAGCTTGGCCTGTGAATCTGATCTGCCAGAATAGTAGGTCACAGGTTTGGAGGTGAACTGAGCAGACGAATTTGGCAGTGCTTCTGCGGCTGGGTTATCTTCACCAGGAAACTTTACCTGGCCAGACACATCAGGTTGTAGCTTCTTCTCCTGGGCCTTATGAGCAAGCATGTGTTTAATAAACACAGAATTATCGCTGGAGGTGAAGTTACAGCTGCTACACTGATACACCACGTCCTTAGGCAAAGTCTTTTGTCCTAAATCCACATTCATCTTGAGGACACCGAGCGTGCCAAGAACATCTTCTTTGCTGACTGGGTTAATTTTGATCTTGTCATTTACCTGAAGGTTCTGTTTAGTGCCCTTTTTTATGTGGGTCCACATATGTTGTTGCATCGTGTCAGTGTCCTTACACACATAGCCACACTCGGAGCAGATGATGCTTGCTGGCTGCGGCAGAGTACCAGCTATGGTACTTGTCTCTCCTAATTTTTGAGTGGACTTTCGCAGAAAGGAAAAGTGATGGTTACCTTTCATGTGACGAACCAAATTCTCCTCATCATTAAACAAACTAGGACACTTGGGACAGGAGTACATAACTGCTTCGTTATGTTCGTGCAAATGTCTCAGCATGATCTCCCTGTCCACGACAGTGTGCTCACAAAGTCTGCATTTGTACAGCTTGTCTGTGTTGTGAATCTTGTGCAGGTGGGCCTCAAATGCCTCAGAATCTGGCAGCTGGATGTTGCAGACTCCACAATGGACCAGTCGCTGGCTTGTGTGCAGTTTGATGTGGTTTGTCAAATGTCCCTGGTAAAAATAAACAAACAGCGAATATGTAAAAATGTTTCTGCTATGATCAGAGGATTTTGTGTTGAAATACAATGAGTAAAGAAATGGTGAAGAAACTCAAGGCAATGGAGATATGGATTTGGGTGAAGAATATTGAGAAAATCGTGGACAGAGAAGGATGTTGAGAATATTGTGAAAGGCGAAAAATGTTGAGAAAATCATAGACAGAGCAGAATGTTAAGAAAATCATGGACAGGGAAGGAAGTTTAGAATATCATGGACAGAGAAGGAAGTTTAGAATATCGTGGACAGAGAAGAATGTTGAGAATATCATGGACAAAGAAGAATGTTGTTAATATCATGGACAAAGAAGAATGTTGTTAATATCATGGACAGAGCAGAATGTTAAGAATATCATGGACACAGAAGAATGTTGAGAATATCATGGACACAAAAGAATGTTGAGAATATCGTGGACACAGAAGAATGTTGAGAATATCGTGGGCAGAAAAGAATGTTGAGAATATCATGGACAGAAAAGAATGTTGAGAATATCATGGACAGAAAAGAATGTTGAGAATATCATGGACAGAGAAGAATGTTGAGAATATCATGGACAGAGAAGAATGGTAAGAATATCATGGACAGAGAAGAATGTTGAGAATATCATGGACAGAGAAGAATGGTAAGAATATCATGGACAGAGAAGAATGTTAAGAATATCATGGACAGAGAAGAATGGTAAGAATATCATGGACAGAGAAGAATGTTGAGAATATCATGGACATAGAAGAATGGTAAGAATATCATGGACAGAGAAGAATGTTGAGAATATCATGGACATAGAAGCAAATAAATGCTCAGTTACTGAGGGCTGCAGATGTTACATGACCACTCAACAAAACCGCAAGGAACAGATTATATTTACAAAGCATATACACAGAAGAGGAGCGATAGAGAAATTAGCCGCATGTGGGAAAATACTCCTCTTGAGGCATAAGAATGAGATGCTTGTTGAAAACTGTTCTGTAGGGTACGCTTGTAATACTCAAAGTCTGATTCTGAGATAATAGCACATTAAAAAAATTTTTAAATTTTCTTTTCAGTGTTCTCATTCTTCACATCCCATTCTTATGCCTTTATGTAGTCACTGTTGTGTCTTCCCAGTGTTTCTATCTTGTGTTTTGTGTATGTATTTGTTTGCTGATGAAGGATAGTTGCCTCAATGTCATGTGTTTTCTGTAATTGTGTTCTGAAAAGCTGCATTACTTTGTATTATGTTATATTGTCTACAGAAAAATTCATAGAATACTGTGGTTCAGAAATGAAACAACTTTAAGAGCTAAATATGGAGGAAAACTGGCTCACAAACAAGCATCACATCCCAGAAACAAAATATTTTGGCCAAATCAAACGTCCGTGGTTGTGACAGAACAGTCATGGAAGGCATGGTTGCTGGCAGATGAGGATGGGGCCAACACAATTCTGTACATGGGACACTAAAGACAAATTGAGCAAGCACGGGACATTAAAGACAAATTGAGCAAGCATGGGACATTAAAGACAGACTGAGCAAGCACGGGACAATAAAGACAAACTGAGCAAGCACGAGACGGGTTCAAATCCTTAATAAAGTAATGCATTTTTTTCTGTCGGGGACAAAAAGAAAACCCTAACCTGCACAATTTGTGTGAAAGCACTAGCCAGGCGGCCTTAGTTCCTCAAGCTAAAGACTCCCCTGTCCTACATTGCCAGGTAGCGTATGCAATAATGACAGTTTCCAGATAGGAATAATTGTTTTATTTGGTTGTTTCGGGATTTCTTCTTCTTGTTCTGCGCTCATCCGGAATTCTTTTTCGGGCATGATTGCGTTGTACCTGTTTACAGCAGAGCTGCGTTCTTGCGCCGTTAGGCCGACACATCAGACTTCTGCGGGCATTTGTTGACCGGGTTAACCTTCCTGGGGTTTCGGGATTTGAGGTTTGAAGATTGAGCACAACCCACTACTGGCAATGCTGATCGTATTCCAGTACAAATCTAGGGCCTTGTCCACGTCAGATTGGAAGCACTAGACTCGAGTTTCGCTCTCGTTTGAGCGACCAAATTATCATACTAGAATATCACAACATCACCAATTGTAGGCTATAGCTCAAAGTTTGCCAGATCGCCATGAGTGACATCCATCAATCGATGTGACCCTAAATGATCAGGTCTTCTCGATCTGGCAAGGCACACTAGGCGCCTAAAGTCCCGCGAGCAATGAGCAAATTGATTTATTTGGTTTTTCAGGATTTGAGGTTTGAAGATTGAGCACAATCCACAACTGGCAACGCTGATCATATTCCAGATAAGAATAACCCCACAGTTCTGATCAACTGGAAGACTATAACTCAGATACAAAAGAACAGACTCATCAAATCAATTTGTCAACCATCAACACCAGCACTGGACGATTACCATTTTATGGACAGACCAAAATAAATAATTATTCTGCACCTCAGATCAGGATATAAACGATTACACTACCACCTGTGTAAAAAATTTAAGATTGGCAAATCAGCCATGTGCACATGTGGAATGTTGCTACAAACAGCACATCACATACCCCAAGACTGTCCAAAATACAACATACTGAGGCAAACCTTCTGGCCTAGAGAAATAACACTGGAAGATGAACTCTATGGAGTATGTGCCTCATCCACCATCATTTGTATTTCCTCAGTTAGACCATTTTTGCATGGACAATCTTTTGTTTTCTTTCTAATTGTATCTGAGCTAAGGTTTTTTAATTATATGTTAGTTGTAGTTTTCTAATTGCCTCATCTCATCATCATCTCATAACGAGATATTAGTTGTAGTTATATAACTGTTTCTGGGTTGTTCTTCTTCATCTTTTCTTTTCTTCTTTTTCTCCTCCTACGCCTCATTCTCCTTTTGTTTGCTTGAAAGTTGTCTGTATCTGCAATTTTGTCACTTGTATGAACTTCATTATCTATTTTAGTTCACTCAGTGTTCTAAAATAGATAGTGAAGTTCATTTTTTTTTGTTGCATATTCTATTTACAGGACATTGCAGTCAACACCATCATTTTTCAGCTGCTGTTGGTGTCTTGGCAAGTTTTATTTTCAGTAGTTAGCCAGTGCTTTCTGAATGACTGTCTCACATACTTTTTCGTAAGAAACCAAAGCGACGTGATCCACTGCCAAATCTCGTGCAGCTGTGTTTCGTACGTGGGTATATGGGATTACGAAGAGCATCCTTAACTCCTTCACCAGGGAGACCGGCAATGAAGTTCATACAAGTGACAAAATTGCAGATACAGACAACTTTCAAGCAAACAAAAGGAGGAGGAGGAGGAGGAGAAAAAAAAAGAAGAAGAAGAAGAAGAAGAAGAAGAAGAAGAAGAAGAAGAAGAAGAAGAAGAAGAAGAAGAAGAAGAAGAAGAAGAAGAAGAAGAAGAAGAAGAAGAAGAAGAAAATGAAGAAGAAGAAAATGAAGAACTCAGAAACAGTTATAAAACAACAACTAATATACAATTGGAAAATCACATGACTGAGGCAATTAGAAAACGACAACTAACATAGAATTAAAAATCCCTAGCTCAGATACAATTAGAAAGAAAACAAAAGATTGTCCATGCAAAAATGGTCTGAGGAAATAAAAATAATGGTGGTTGAGGCACATACTAGCGACCTTCCAGAATTCTCATCATATTCTTAAGAGGGAAAGTGGACAGAAGAAAAGACGAATTAAAGTAGGCAAGTCATCTAAAATAGTTACCTTCTTTCTAAAACTGGCATTGCAGTGGTCACATGTGAAAGGTCTTTGATTTGAATGCACGACTAGATGTTCCAAAAGTGCGTGACGGCGCTTGCCTGCATAATCACAGTGAGGGCATTTGTACGGCCGGTCCTCATTGTGTACCAGATCCACATGCTGCTTGTAGTAATGTTTATTGTGGCTGCAGTATCCACACTCAGAACATCTGTACAGCACCCGTCCGGACATCACAGACGGCAAAACTGAAGCATAGTTGTCTGCACATTTTTCTGACCAATCACCTGACTCTGGTATAACTGCTCGAGGTCTGTGATTTTGGATTTTCTGAGATGAATCATTAGAAGCAGCGGCAAGGACTTTTGTGTCCTTGCTATCTGAAGAATCACCTCCAGGCTCTATACCAGCAGCGGCATTTAGGTTGTGTCTTTCAAACGTTTCCTTGAACTCTCCGGTCGAAGTAAAATACATTGTGATAACCGATTCAGGACTATGTTTATCTGAAAGGTCCACACCTTCAGAAGGGGCTTCTGCATGCTGAGCCTCCTGTTTGATGATCAACTGTTTGCTGGTGAGTTTTTTTCCTGTCATATTTGATGTTACCTGAAGATGATCATCTGTAGAAACATGAGATTCTTGCTGTGGAGATTTTCTAGCGATAGAGGTCTCTGTTGTAAAGGATGTTGCTGGCATGGATAATGATGTGCTGCCAGAGCATGAAGCAGCTGTGGATGTTGCTAGATGTCTGTGGGATGCAGCTGATGCTGAGTTTGAGAACTGATTTGCTCCCATGAGATTCTTGACACCAGATGCTTTTCCTGGAGCTTGAGTTAGCTCACTTGTATACGATGGATGTGACCGTTGGCTAACAGGTAATGCTACATTCTGAGAAGACACAATGTCAATACTGACATCGGACTCACTTGTTGGGCTGTTCAGGTCCATCTCTGAAGGATAAGAAACAAATGAAATCTCTACTTGCTCCTGGAAATCTAGAAGATTTGGTGAATCTGGTTCAACATCTGCAGCGGGCTTTGAGCCAGGCAGATCTTCATCCCCAGGGTTTTCAACAAATGACGATGAGGTATTTTGTGGTCTTACAACTTCTGATGAGTCTGAGGTTATTAGTTCTTCATGAGCAACAGATGCTTCGGGATCATCCTTGGAGCTGCCTGCGTGCTTCCCAAGAGAAATTAGATCTATAATATAAGTTGCTTGCTCTTCCCCTGACTCTCCATCATCCTGACTTCGGTTGATGATCATCAGAGAATTTTGACCCTCAGCCTCTGCCAAAACTTGCTTCACACATTTCAGCAAAGAAGGCTCAAACTCCTCCATGTTAACATCACTAGAATTCTGGATAATAATAACACTTTGTCCAGGACAAGTTTTTGTGGTATCAATTTGCTGATGTTCAACTGAGGAACATGGGTCAGAATTCTCACATTGTTGTCCAGTATCTGTTTGAATCTCAGGTACAGTTGCGGTGTAACTCTTGCTGGTTTTCTTTTTTGCTTTTGTTTCATCAATGTCCTCTGTACTCATGGTAGAGAGTACTTCTGCACCATCTGGTGAAGATAACCTTTCCTTATCATTATAAGACATTTGTTTTTATGTTGTCTTGCTGATCATGACAGGGATGCGGTGAAAGTCTTTCAAATCTGGGTCTCAGTCTCACTTTCAGGGTATCCTGGAAAGAGAAAAAATAGATAACACAAATGTTCAACAATTCCAGGTGAGATGGTGAGCCTAGCTCACGGACACGAGGTAAAGTTAAGGCTACAGTGACATGTACAAAAGGCACTTCCTCTATGTAGGTCACTCTGGATGCTAGCTAACCGCCAGGTGAACAGTGCGGCAGATAGTAAAACCACTTCCTGTTGTTTATATGGTTTATTGCTCAAGACGTCTGCCCTAATTTCACATCATACAGTATGGACATTTAGCCACCGCAAGGGATCTTAACTACAGGAACAGGATCTTGGAGCAGGTGAAGCTCCAGAGATTCAGTTTACAGAAACCATTTGGCATAAGGATTATGCACATTAAAAATGAGAATTGTCAAATGCTACGTATATTCAACGCTATTGTATGGTGCGGAAGCCCGGACATTGAACAAGCAACTAGAAAGTCACAGAGGCCCTGGAGATGTGGTTATACAGACATATGTCGTATTTATTGGAAACAAAAACAATCAAATGCAGAGGTTTTAGAAAAACTGGGAATGAAGAGAGTTGATGAAAGAAATAAAGAGGAGGCAAGTGAAATATTTCGGCCATGTTAAAAGACATGATACTCTTATTAAAACCATACTGGAAGGCAAGGTTGAGGGCAAGCGAGAAAAAAGTAGACAACGATACAAGTGGGAAGATAACATCAAGAGATGGACGAACATCAGCCTGACAGAATGTACAGTCAGAGCAAGAGACAGACAGTGTTGGAGATCCATTGTAGCCAACCTTCATTGTGGAGACGGCACCTGATTGATGATGATGATGATATGCTCCGACACTCATCAATCCACTTGCAGATTACACAATCAAGTACGACCACAGTCTGAGTTCTAGCAGTTAAGTTAGTTGCATATCCTTCACAGAACATGGCAGTCAACCCCAGCGTTTTTTTGGGCTGTTTGTGATTTCTTGGCAAGTTTACGTTCAGTAGTTTGCCATTGCTTTCTGAACAACCGGCACTCATACCATTTTTATGGAAACCAACATGAGGTGGTCCCTGTGGTCTTTGAGTGCAGTATGAGTGATTACGAATTGCGTTTGTAGCCCCTTCACCACAGAACCGCTCTAAGAATAGAGGCAGTCTGCCAGATGGCATGCTGCAAGAGCTTAGATTGTTACTTGTTATCACAAAAGACATATATGACATTCCAGGACACATTCATAATCACAGCCTTGTTCCTCTTGTGCCCAATTCTTAACCCTTTCAAAATAAAGTTTTGTTGTTGTTGTTGTTGAGGTGAAGCATAAACAGCGGGAGAGTGCCCTTTATGGGCTTCATATATCAAGATTCTCATGGACTCTGTTATTCCCCCTGTCCATCGTTTACATGATCTGCCTCTTCTTATGGTTCGACATGGCCTGTACATCATTACTTGTTGCAGTATACTGTTAGCTGGTAGCCTAGATATATGACAGAATCATTTAGCTTACTGTCTTTTAAAGAAATGTAGCGCTGCTATAAAGTGCTCCACTTTAGTCCTGACTTCATTTCTGATTTTCTCTCAACTTGATACGTTGACACACTGACAGAATGAACATAGTTCATTATTTACTACATTTATTACAATGACTAATCAGAAGTGTATGTTTGTGGACATTTTAATAGAAAATAATACATATTGGCAACATATGCATTATTTTAATCTTTACTAAGTAAAGATTTATGAATGTGACAAACATTCAATATATAGAAGTGTTGATTTATTAATGTGACAATTTGACCAATAAACATCTGATGGGAGGTGCCTTGAAGAGATTAGACCAATCATAACATCTGATGGGAGGTGCCATGAAGAGAATTAGACTAATCATAACATCTGATGGTAGGTGCCTTGAAAAGATTAGAACAGTCCTAACAACTGATGGGAGATGCCTTCAGGAGATTAGAACAAGAATCACCACGGCGAAGACAGCCTTTTGCAAGATGAAAAACATACTGACTGTCAGAGTCCTGGATAAGTGTGAGAGAGGACACAGGGCAAAGGACGGGACATAGATAGAGCATGAGTAGAGTAGGACATGAACTGCATACCCAGTGGGAGACTAGAACATACAGAACAAGTGTGAGAGAGGACACAGGGCAAGGACGGGACATAGATAGAGCATGGGTAGAGTAGGACATGAACTGCATACCCAGTGGGAGACAGAACATAGGGTTAGAGACTGGACATGTCCTTGAATGACAGTCCAACCTTGGACTAAATTTTTGTTGACCGGGTTAACCTTCCCGGACTAAATGACCTGAGACGTCAGCCGTCAACAGACGGGTGACGGACAGAACGACACCAGAATACCGAGACACCCGACGTGGCATGGACGACACGTGGGTCAAGCACCACGTGACCACAGACCAAGGCAAGAGAGAGCAGACAGACTTTGACTGTGGTTGAGAGAGGAGTGTTTCGGGGGTTACCTGAGAGGAAGAGTGTGCTGATTGCCTCATGCTAGAGATTTACTATTATTGTGAAAGTGTCGATATGAGACAGCCTGTGCGCTAATGTTCAAATGAATTGTGATACTAAAACGCATGAGTCCTTTGCAGATTAATGTTTATGCGATTTACCAGTTTTGTCAGTGTGATGACCAATGTCAATGAGTATTATACTTAATAAATTGTCAAAGATAACCAAGTTGTGATGACTCATTTGCATATTATGTATTATATTACTGTCACATCTTTTGTGACAAGCTATAACTGATTGAGACGTTGACACTGACCAATAAAAAGATGTCATTTGCAACGAGAAAAAGAGTGCTAATGTGCTACATAGAACCTGTGCTTTTGTCAGTTATCAGTTGGGGTATCTTCATTGCACTCCGGACAGGTCCATAAGTGCTCAGATCCTCCCCCAGCATATGCATCAGCGTCCGGTGGCTAATAGTGCCAGTTCTGTGTTGGTTGACGAGGCACCTCATTTTCCCAATGTACCTCTCGTGTCTGGCCGTGCCAATTCTTACTCCCAAGTCTTTCATCCTGGACAGCGATGTGGATTCACTGACATCAAAGTCCTCTGTTCTCGACATGTCTTTAGGGACATTAATAACATTGGCACGATCCATGGGCTGGCCATCCACAGGGGGTGCAGAACCAGCCAGTTTATCAGCTCGTTCATTTCCTTTGACTCCCGCATGTCCCGGGACGAAGATGAAGGTGACTTTATGGACAACAGACTTCCGCAGCAGCTCAGTCCACTATCTATGTACAGATCCAGCTTCGACCTTCTGAATCATGCTCATTGAGTCACTTAGTACACACACGTTGGTATAATGCTGTGATTCCAGCCATATGAAAGCCTGTGTAACTGCCATCACCTCCATCGTCATGCTGCTCGTGGTCATAGAGTGGGCACCACTGCATTCTTGAACGGTTCGGCCTGCTGAACGGGCTGTAAATGCCCATGCAATTCTTTGCTGCTTTACAACAGATCCATCTGTATAGATGAGCACTTCGGCGCTATCCGAGTGTTCATAGATGAGCGCGTTGACCTCTGCATTGACAGCCGCAGGGTTCTGCTCTCTGCACCGCCTGTCGAGTGTGATAATGCAGGAGAAAGTGCACTTAAAAGCTGGAGGCAACGGCACCCATTCCTTGCCGGGGTTGATACTGGTAAGACTGCAGACCTGTCTGACGACATCTTCCGCCCGACCCATCCATGATTTGCCCCTCTTTAGCCTGTTGCCCTTTTCTCTGAATATAGCTTCATGCAAAGGGTGCTGCTCATCTGCACTTATTTTTAAGTATGCACGAGCTCTCCAGATCTTTATCCTGTGGTTCATTGTTGGGAAGTCAAGGAGGTATCTCACTGCTACACAGCTTGTGTCTCTCGTGCAGCCCAAAATGATGCGCATGGCTTCGTTTTGTACCAGTGCTTTTGTATGGATGTGAAGCGTGGACAATGAGCAGACAAGCTGAAAAACATCTGATGGCTGTGGGAATGTGGTTTCTGAGGAAAATGCAAAGAATACCATGGACAGACAGAAAAACCAATGACCAAGTCCTACAAGAAACAAATGAAAACTGTAATCTGATTAGAGAAATTAGACGTAGACAGTCACAATTGTTTGGTAACGTTATGAGAAGAAATAAATTGGAGAACTTGGTGACAACTGGCAAGATTGAGGGGAAGAGAAGAAGGGGGGGCAGAGAAGTAAATACCTGGATAACTTGGCCACGTTGTATGGTCGAGACAAGAACACGGAGCTGATCCAAGACTCTGGTGATGGAGTGAGATGACAAAACATGGCCGCCCACACTTATCAGCATGGCACATGATGATGAGATGTATGCATGTGACAAACATAAATATACACAAGGGGGATTCAAATGAAAATATTAAAAATGTGATAGAAATCTTGTCTTGTAACCCGTCAATATTATTGTTAAGGATGTCAAGAATGTTAAGCATGTGACATCACAGAACAGATGAATACAGTGACATCATAAGAAGGACAGTTTAAATATGGCGCCCCAGTTATGACAGGCACCAATGAGAAGCAGTGTTCTGTTATTTGTTTTGTGCTCAGTGAAGGGAAGAAACCTATAGAAACTCATCAGCCAATGAAGGTCCAGTATGGTGATGCATGCCTGTCAGTCCAGCAAGTGTATGAGTGGAGTAGGAAGTTTCACAACGGAGTGACTTCTGTGACAGACTATTCACGACCGGATCAAACACACCAAGTAGTGACTCCTGAGAATTATTTACTGCAGGAATCCAAGCACTTTATCAACACTGGAGGACATGCATTGAACTCAGTGGTGACTACATCCAGAAATGATACATTGTTTTTATTTCTTTTTCAAAATACATTCAATAAACATAAACATAAACAATGTAAATAGACTGATGTGTTTTACTGTGTAAAGTGGGGGGGGGGGGGGGGGGGGGGGGGGGGGGGGGGGGGAAGTGGGGGATGATTTGGACAACAATATGTTGTGTGCAATAGACAATATGATTGTGTGATGATTTGGACAACAATAATGATTGTGAGATGAATTGTGTGGACAACAATAATGATTGAATGATGATTGTAAATAGACTGACGTGTTTTACTGTGTAAAGTGGGGGGGGGGGGGGGGGAGAAGGATGGGTGGCAATAACAATGATTGTGTGATGATTTGGACAACAATTATGTTTGTGTGATGATTTGGACAACAATTATGATTGTGTGATGATTTGGACAACAATAATGATTGTGAGATGAATTGTGTGGACAACAATAATGATTGGATGATGATTTGTGTGGACAACAATAATGATTGTGGGATGAATTGTATGGACAACAATAATGATTGTGTGATGAATTGTGTGGACAACAATAATGATTGTGTGATGAATTGTGTGGACAACAATAATGATTGAATGATGATTTGTGTGGACAACAATAATAATTGTATGACGAATTGTGTGGATGACAATAATGATTGTATGATGAATTATGTAGATGACAATAATCATTGTGTGATGAATTATATGGACAATGGATAACAGTAATGATTGTATTATAAATTGTGCAGACGACAATAATGATCCTGTGATGAATTGTATGGACAACAATAATGATCCTGTGATGAATTGTATGGACAACAATAATGATAGCATGATGAATTGTGCAAACTGACAATAATGAATGTAAGGTGAATTGTGTGGATGACAATAATGATTGTATGATGAATTGTGTGGACTACAATGATTGTATGATGAATTGTGTGAATGAAAATAATGATCGTGTGGATGAATTGTGTGTAACAACAATAATGAACCTGTAATGAATTGTGGTCTGTTCTACAGTAAGGGTGTCAATATTGGACAATTAGTCTTGAAATCATGAAGAAAGTGGAGACAGTAAAAAAAATGATATCTTTTAGATGAATGTTGAGAATATTGTCAATGGAAAATAAAACAAACATCAGAGGTATCAGAGCTGGGGGTGTTATAAGATCACTCATAAAAAATTAGGGAAACAAAATGCAGTTTATGAGGTATATGAACAGAAGAGGTGGAATAGAGAAATTAGTTTTATGAGGGGAAATACCAGACAAGAGAGGCAGAGAAAAACAGAAAAATATCGGATAGCTTAACAGATTCTGTGCCAAACAAAAAATAGATTTGGACCAAACAAAAATAGATGGCAGAAAATGGGAAGTAGTGGTGTGTCACGGTTATGATGTAACAGTTGTTAATATGGTAACATACATGTTGTATTATAATGCAAGAACAAAATAACATTTTGGTGATACATAAGTCCATGGCAGATACGAGAAGTTGCTTAAGACAATTAACCATCCCATGGCACTTGATCAGTTAAATACCTGGTAACAAATAATAATACAAGCAATACCAGCTTCATGGAAATATCTTGGCGGTCAAACATCATGGGAGTCTTCGTGGCAAAGTGGTCAAGCCATTTGACTCGGGCTCCTAAGGTTGTGGGTTTGATTCCGGGCCATGTCCATTGGTTTACGAGTGAAATTTTTTGAAGACTCATGTGGGTCGTACACAGTAGTTTAGTAGTCATCCTAACGCTCTTTTCAGGGCCCATCCTCAACTGGTTCAAGCCTGACATCCAGCCTGTGGCTCCTAGTAGCTGTCAGCATGCGACAGCGGCCACCCCCCGGGCAACAGCTGTGAGAGGCTGGCTAAACCAGGCATGGGTAGCCGATTCGGCCTCAAACCAATCGGCGAACTAGGGTATGCCTACCCAACATGTGAAGACATGATTCAGCAGACTGCGTGGAAGAAATCATTGTTGATTTAACGGGCAAGACGGCGTTTACCTGCAAAGCGTTAAAGAACGTAATGAGCATGGCAAGGCACATAGAGCACCCTGGTCATCCATTGCACCTGTATTCATCTCCAATCGTCTTGACTTGTCTTGCAATTGGACTCAGATAGGCGAGAGAGTGAGGTTGACGAATTACGCAACTCTTCCTCACTTTAATCCAATTCATCGTGCAAGTCATTCTTCATTGTCAAAGAACATTTCGAGCCAAAATAGGCCTCATCACCCATTTTAGAACTCACGGCTTCATACTTTCAACCCCAGTGTATGAATTGAATGATCATCATCATTCTTGACAGACAAACAACAACAGTCACCCTTTGCCTCTTAATCTTAAGTCTTACAATTACAATCTTCTTACAACATTTACATGTAATGAAATGTTGCTTTGTTGGGGTATCTGATGTGATAAAAGAAAGTGGCGTTGTAACAACACAGAAACCAACCATCACAGTAATCTCAGTAGTCACCCTCAAATGCCTCTTACTCTTCTTGTTACAGTCTTCCAAGCAGCATGCAAAGAAATGAAATTGTTTGGTGTTTTCGGCTTAACGAGACCCGTCAAAACCGACAATCACTGACTGTATAAAGGCATATTTGATAAACCTATGATAACTTACCTGATTTAGTCCGAGATAACACCGACTTTCCTGACAGGACGGCTATCTTGTAAACACATCTATGATGCAACAGATTAAGTTAGATACTCATTAATTTCCCAGAGGACGAAGAAGAACGGTCGGGTGGTAAACATGCCGTGTAACAGACCACCCCAGTTCTCTATCTACCGCGTTGTATTAAACCTTGTGTATTTTCCCAAGAAGTCACAGACAACGATAAGACCTTACTTAATACTAAGATCTGATTACGGAGAGATGAACACTGGAGATATCACCTTGAATGTTGAAAAATCGGCACGGCCGTAACTGGTCGCTGGGCCAAGATGGAGATGTTGTCAGTCACGTGATCATGTTCGTACGCCATAGGTGATCACGTGGTTAACGCACGCGATGGCCAATATTGGACATGTTGGGGTAGGTGTGCCCAGGTTGAGCAGGCCGGGGTTCAACATGTCCGGGCAATGTGGCAACTCTCCCGTCCTCTCATCTTCTTATACTCCATGTCGCGTGGCGTTGGTGATCATGTCTGTCCACAGCCTTCTGTCTCGTGAACTGCCAATCTTTTTATAGTCCATGCCGTGCCACGTTGGCAATCATGTCTGTCTCGTGAACTGTCAATCTTCTTATTTTTCATACCTTGTGGTGTTGGCGATCACAACCTTCACAACTATTCACGACCTTCTATCTCGTGAACTGCCAATCGGTTCTAATACTGATACTCTTCCGTGCCATGTTGTCAGACTGTGCAGCAGAGTTGTTGAGTTGAGCTAAGAACCGACATCACTGCACTCAGGACATTCCCATAAGCGCCCTGTCCCCTCATTCAACAGCCAGTGAAGAATCACACTACTAATGTTCCCACCGCTATCTGATTGAAAGTTCTCTTGGTCTTCCCTCTCAGTTTTGAGATTCTTCAGAGCCCCTGCCGATCCCCCGCAATCTCATTCTTTCCACATATTGGTTCTCAGTCTGTTCCTCCGCCTTCTCCACCTGGTCCCACAAACGCACAACCACCTCCCCCTTGTCCATAGACAATCTACCACTAAGAGGTGCATTTCCTGCCAGCCTAACAACCTGTCCAGCATCTTCTCCGTTAGCCTCCCCCGCTATGTTATATTAAGTTGTCACGATCGAATCCCCACATGCTTCTTCCTCTAATGCGGCAGCTATCTCAAAGTATCTCTACTCACTGTTCCCGTGAGGAGCTGGTTGTAATGCCTTTTCTTTCCCCCCTCGAAGACGGTATTGACAATACTGTTCTTCCTGCTAGGGATATGATGTTTCAGACATCAGAACAGAAAGTAGTTTACCATTGCTTTTCTTCTTGAAACTGATCATACTGGTCGGTGACCGTAGCCATTGTCTCTATAGTCTATAAAGAGATCCTCTGCCTACCGTAGCCATTGTCTCTATAGTCTATAAAGAGATCCTCTGCCTACCGTCGCGAAACTTGAGACCATAATAAACCATCTGTCGACTACTCCGCAGCACCATTCACCACCTGCTGCCCGTCTACTAACCATGTTAATAATAATTAACTGACTATTGCTATGTCTTGTTGACATCGGGAGTGTTGGAGAGGCTGGTAAAGGTTGAAAGAGAAGATGCTGGAAAGCTGAGTTGAGTTGAGCTAAGGACCCATATCACTGCACTCAAGACATTTCCATACGTGTACTGTCCCTATTTCAACAGCCAGCGAAGAGTCATACTACTAATCGTTCCCACCGATATCTGATTAAAAGTTCCGGTCTTCCCTCTCAGTTTTGAGATTCTTGCAGAACCTGCCGATCTGCCGCAATCTCGTTCTTTCCACAAAGTGGTTTTCAGTCGGTTCCCCCGCCTTCTCCACCTGGTCCCACAGGCGCACGACCACCTCTCCCTTGTCCAAAGGTAATCTACCACCAAGAGGTGCATTTCCTGCCAGCCTATCAGCCTGTTCATTCCCCCCGCACTCCCTCATGGCCAGGGCAAAATATCCATACAATTGTCACAATAATCTGTGACCTATGAAGCGAGCTGAGCCACTCCACACGAAACTTCCTTTCTCCACCTTAATAAGCATACTCCTTGAGTCCGTGATGAAGACAATGTGTGTTGCAGTGGTCTCCTTTAACCAACGGAATGCCACTGTGACTGCTTCCATCTCCATTCTAATGCTGGAGGTCGTAGCCTCATATGCCAGACACTACTTTTTTTCTTTTTTTAAAAAAATAATCGTCAATTAGCCTTCACAATGAAACCCCAACCATTCCATCTGTTTCTCACCACTGACTTATCAGTATAGATCACTATGTCACCTTGATGTGTGTTACTTGGATCAGTTGTTGCACCCCAAACTCTGTGCGGCCCGCTGCCCATTCTCTGCACTCACGACCCAGTGTCAGAGAGA
Source organism: Cepaea nemoralis (assembly GCA_014155875.1). Lineage (NCBI taxonomy): Eukaryota > Metazoa > Mollusca > Gastropoda > Stylommatophora > Helicidae > Cepaea > Cepaea nemoralis. Next base: position 24,395 of record JACEFZ010002441.1, on the reverse strand, counting down.
GAACATGGTAGATGGGTTGACAGAGAGAGAACATGGTAGATGGGTTGACAGAGGGAGAACATGGTGGATGGGTTGATAGAGAGAGAGACAACATGCTGGATGGGTTGACAGAGAAAGAACATGCTGGATGGGTTGAGAGAGGGAGAACATGATGGATCTGTCAGCCCACCCTTCATGTTCTCTCTCTGTCAACCCATCCACCATGTTCTATCTGTCAACCCATCCACCATGTTCTCTCTCTCTGTCAACCCATCCACCATGTTCTCTCTGTCAACCCATCCACCATGTTCTCTCTCTCTGTCAACCCATCCACTATGTTCTCTCTGTCAACCCATCTACCATGTTCTCTCTCTCTGTCAACCCATTGATCATGTTCTCTCATCTGTCAGCCCACCCTTCATGTTCTCTCTTTGTCAACCCATCCACCATGTTCTCTCTGTCAACCCATCCACCATGTTCTCTCTCTCTGTCAACCCATCCACTATGTTCTCTTTGTCAACCCATCCACCACGTTCTCTCTCTGTCAACCCATCCACCATGTTCTCTCTCTGTCAACCCATCCACCACGTTCTCTCTCTGTCAACCCATCCACCATGTTCTCTCTCTGTCAACCCATCCACCATGTTCTCTCTCTCTCTGTCAACCCATCCACCATGTTCTCTCTGTCAAGCCATCCACCACGTTCTCTCTCTGTCAACCCATCCACCATGTTCTCTCTCTGTCAACCCATCCACCATGTTCTCTCTCTCTCTGTCAACCCATCCACCATGTTCTCTCTGTCAAGCCATCCACCATGTTCTCTCTCTCTGTCAACCCATCCACTATGTTCTCTCTGTCAACCCATCCACCATGTTCTCTCTCTCTGTCAACCCATTCATCATGTTCTCTCATCTGTCAGCCCACCCTTCATGTTCTCTCTCTGTCAACCCATCCACCATGTTCTCTCTCTGTCAACCCATCCACCACGTTCTATCTCTGTCAACCCATCCACCACGTTCTCTCTCTGTCAACCCATCCACCACGTTCTCTCTCCGTCACCCCATCCACCATGTTCTCTCTCCGTCAACCCATCCACCATGGTCTCTCTCTTCCAACCCATCCACCATGTTCTCCCTCTGTCAACCCATCCACAATTTTCTCTCTCTGTCAACCCATCCACCATGTTCTCTCTCTCTCTCTCTCTCTCTCTCTCTCTCTCTCTCTCTCTCTCTCTCTCTCTCTCCTCTCTCTCTCTCTCTCTCTCTCTCTCAACCAATCCACCACGTTCTCTCTGTCAATCCATTCACCATGTTCTCTCTGTCAACCCATCCACCATGTTCTCTCTCTCTCTGTCAACCCATCCACCATGTTCTCCCTCAGTCAACCCATTCATCATGTTTTCTCTGTCAACCCATCCACCATGTTCTCTCTCTGTCAACCCAGCCACCATATTCTCTCTCTGTCAACCCATCCAGTATGTTCTCTCTCTGTCAACCCATCCACCATGTTCTCTTTCTGTCAACCCATCCACCATGTTCTCTTTCTGTCAACCCATCCACAATGTTCTCTCTCTCTCTCTCTCTCTCTCTCTCTCTCTCTCTCTCTCTCTCTCTCTCTCTCTCTCTCTCTCTCTCTCTCTCTCTCTCTGTCAACCCATCCACCTTGTTCTCCCTCAGTAAACCTGTCCACCATGTTCTCTTTCTGTCAACCCATTCACCATGTTCGCTTTCTCTGTCAACCCATCCACCATGTTCTCTCTCTGTCAACCCATCCACCATGTTCTCTCTGTCAACCCATCCATCATGTTTTCCCTCTGTCAACCCATCCACCATGTTCTCTCTGTCAACCCATCCACCATGTTCTCTCTCTGTCAACACTTCCATCACGTTCTCACTCTGTCAACCCACCCATTATGTTCTCCTTCTGTCAACCCATCTAGCATATTCTCCCTCTATCAAACCACCCATCATGTTCTTACTCTGTCAAACCATCCATCATGTTCTCTTTCTGTCAAACCCATCTATCGTGTTCTCTTTCTGTCAACCCATCTAGCATATTATATCCCTGTCAACCCAACTATCATGTTCTTCTTCTGTCAACCCACCTATCATGTTCCTCTTCTGTCAACCCATCTATCATGTTCTCCTTCTGTCAACCCATCTATTAATTCTCCCTCTGTCAACCCACCTATAATATTCTCCTTCTGTCAACCACCCCTATCATGTTCTTCCTCTGTCAACCAACCCATCATGTTCTCCTTCTGTCAACCCAATCATGTTCTCCCTCTTTCAACCCACCTATCACATTCTCCATCTGTCAACCGATCCACCATCTTCTCCCTCTGTCAACCCACTCATGTTCTCCCTCTGTCAACCCATTCATCTTCTCCCTCAGTCAACCCATCCACCATGTTCTCTTTCTGCTAACCTCTGTCCTAACACCTTTAATCTCCCCCGTTGTCAACCTTCTCCAGACTCCCGTCTCATGAAATAATCAAAACACGAGTGTCTCGTTCTGATGTGAGTAACCACACATGAGTGTCTCTTTCTGATGTGGGTAACCAAAACAAAAGTGTCTCGTTCTGATGTGGGTAAACAAAAAAAAGTGGTTCGTTCTGATGTGGGTAACCAAAACAAAAGTGTCTCGTTCTGATGTGGGCAATAAAGTGTCTTTGTGAACTAGCCTCTTGCAGTATTTGGATGCTGATCTTCTTAGCTGTCCCTGTGATTCTTAGCTGTCCCTGTGATTCTTAGCTGTCTCTGGGATTCTTAGCTGTCCCTAGGATTCTTAGCTGTCCCTGTGATTCTTAGCTGTCCCTGTGATTCTTAGCTGTGCCTGTGATTCTTAGCTGTCCCTGTGATTCTTAGCTGTCCCTGTGATTCTTAGCTGTCCCTAGGATTCTTAGCTGTCCCTGTGATTCTTAGCTGTCCCTGGGATTCTCAGCTGTGCCTGTGATTCTTAGCTGTCCCTGTGATTCTTAGCTTTCCCTGTGATTCTTACCTGTCCCCATGATTCTTTGTTGTCCCTGGGATTCTTAACTGTCCCTGGGATTCTTAGCTGTCCCCATGATTCTTTGTTGTCCCTGGGATTATTAACTGTCCCTGGGATTCTTAGCTGTCCCTGGGATTCTTAGCTGTCCCTGGGATTCTTAGCTGTCCCTAGGATTCTTAGTTGTCCCTAGGATTCTGAGTTGTCCCTAGGATTCTTAGTTGTCCCTAGGATTCTTAGCTGTCCCTGGGATTCTTAGCTGTCCCTGGGATTCTTAGCTGTCCCTAGGATTCTTAGTTGTCCCTAGGATTCTTAGCATTCTGTGGAGAAACATCTCCGTGGCCTCCAGTTTCCTTCTAATTTAGTTCTAATCCCGTGCTCGAGATTGATAAGCTATCCAGAAGTATGGGTAGTATTTTTGTATGGGTAGTATTTTTGTATGGGTAGTATTTTTGTATGGGTAGTATTTTTGTATGGGTAGTATTTTTGTATGGGTAGTATTTTTGTATGGGTAGTATTTTTGTTATGGTAGTATTTTTGTATGGGTAGTATTTTTGTATGGGTAGTATTTTTGTATGGGTAGTATTTTTGTATGGGTAGTATTTTTGTATGGGTAGTATTTTTGTATGGGTAGTATTTTTGTATGGGTAGTATTTTTGTATGGGTAGTATTTTTGTATGGGTAGTATTTTTGTATGGGTAGTATTTTTGTATGGGTAGTATTTTTGTATGGGTAGTATTTTTGTATGGGTAGTATTTTTGTATGGGTAGTATTTTTGTGTGTGTTTTATTCGATCGCGTTGATCTCAAGCGTAATCCATGCATGTGCTACCACTTCTAGTGTGCTGGACTGATTTTTGTGTGTGGATTAGCTTTCCATATTACCAGTGTCCCTCACCATTAGGCAAACACACTCTGACTTCAGAGGTACTTGTAATGCGCGTCTCAAGTCAAGAACACGAAATGGCTAGTATAAAATTCGTGTTCCTAATATTGTGAACAGGGATATGCTTCTATGTACAGAATGACCAGCTAACCAACTGGAATAATCAGCGTGGAAACTTCGGTGGTTTTAAAAGAAGCGGACTGAGCACGTGTGGATATGTCCGGAGTGCAATGATATCGAGTCCTACATTCAGTATTCAGCATTAGGAGCAGAGACAATCGACATTATGTCCATGAATTCCATATGTCCAGCATAATGTCCATGGAATTAATATGTCCAGCTTTATGTCCATGGCGTCCATATGTCTAGCATTATGTCCATGGCGTCCATATGTCTAGCATTATGTCCATGGCGTCCATATGTCCAGCATAATGTCCATGGAATTAATATGTCCAGCATGATGTCCACGGAGTCCATATGTCCAGCATTATATCCACGGAGTCCATATGTCCAGCATTATGTCCATGGAATCCATATGTCCAGTATGATGTTCATACGATCAGATTTGTGTCCATGGAGTCCATATATCCAGCATTATATCCACGTAGTCCATATATCCAGCATTATATCCACGGAGTCCATATATCCAGCATTATGTCCATGGTATCCATATGTCCAGCATTATATCCACGGAGTCTATATGTCCAGCATTATGTCCATGGAATCCATATGTCCAATACGATGTCCATAGAGTCCATATGTCCAGCATTATATCCACGGAGTCCATATATCCAGCATTATGTCCATGGTATCCATATGTCCAGCATTATATCCATGGAGTCCATATGTCCAGCATTATATCCACGGAGTCCATATGTCCAGCATTATGTCCATGGAATCCATATGTCCAATATGATGTCCATAGAGTCCATATGTCCAGCATTATGTCCATAGAGTCCATATGTTCAGCATTATGTCCATAGAGTCCATATGTCCAGCATTATATCCATGGAGTCCATATGTCCAGCATTATATCCACGGAGTCCATATGCCCAGCATTATGTCCATGGAATCCATATGTCCAGCATTATGTCCATAGAGTCCATATGTCCAGCATTATATCCACGGAGTCCATATTGTCATGGAATGCCGCCTTAACATCCCAGAATATTTTTCTCGGTCTCCAAATTTGAGAGGCCAAATTGAGAAAGAATGAATTAATCACGCTACTCCACGGCTATCTAGTCGTGAGGTAAGATTATTCACAAAAAGCCTCTAGCCATGATGTAAGCTTGCAGATGGCAAGTAAAATGGACAGTGTAATTAAAACCGACCAGGCATGACACCTGATAAGCAGAGGTAGGAAATCGCCCAGGTGTGAACAACATTGACACAGGGGAAGATAATAGCCCCAGGGCTGTAAACAAGCCCCGTCCACTCTGACTGGCAGACTCAGGAATGTGTGAAAACAGATCTGATAAGGCAATTAACACTGGGCCTGTAGACTTTGTACCAGACAGAGAGGAGCAAGGTGTGATGGCCAGGTTGCAGTGATAATTGCAATTACCGTCAGGGGGAGATAAGAAGAATTTATGACGGGAATGCCAAAGAGATAATAGTGTCTCAGACACTGTCTGCTGGACTCAGCTTAAATAAGGCTCCCTAGACTTGTTTCAGGTTAGATACGAAAATCAGTTTGAACAGGTAGGAACTATCTCAATGTTCTGTAGTCATATGCATGATTATTATGTTGGCTTCTAGGAAGGATTTCTTAGTAACTATGCAACAGTCTTTTAGACATATGAACTTGTCAGTCTATATCTGATCTAGGTTATCGCAAGAACTATCATTGTCGTAGGTTACTTGAGTGTTCTTTCTAAGTTCTGTGTTCAATATCATTGTGCTTTAAGTGTTACTCTTCTGAGAAGTAGAAACTTATGGAAGGAGATCTTGTCTAGATATACTTTTAGGTGTCTTGGTAGATGCTTGTCATTTCTTTGTACACTATCCTAGTTGCCTTTTGGTGTGTGCATTTGTTGTACAGAATATAGTCAACTGACTATTTATTTAATTCTTACAACAGCAGTAACTAAGTGGTGATTAAACCGGGCAGATCAGCAAATATGGCTGGTCTGTGTGGTCACTTCAATTAGACTTGTTGTATATCTCATTTTGTAGCTATACAATATTAGTACTCATTAATAATGCCTGATGCTATTATGTTGAGTATCATTAGATGTCCATCTTGAAGTAATATAATGTTTACGGATATGTTGGATGTATGTATGTGTAATTTCATATGAATATACGATGCTAGGAATATGCTTCGTACATATTCTTTATGTGTATATACGTCTCATTTCGTATACATACAAACTAACTAGTGCATTATGCTATGATGGTAAAGTATCATAATATGTCTAGTTTAATCAATAAGTTTATGTGTATTGGATGTTTGATATATTGATTTGTCATATGCAAACCTACCAATATGAAGTGTTATGCTATTGTCTGCGCATTGGCACATTGGCCAACGATTGTGTTGGAAGCAGAGGTGTAATGGTACAGACATTACCCACAATTGGTATAGGGTATATGGTGCTAAACTTTCTCAGTGTATTGTGGGCGTGCGTTCACGGTAATGCATGGGAACTCGGCCCAGCTACTGGTCACGGCTTGTAATCCCGGATGACCCGGCATGATTATAATACCATTACCGATCCCGTGAGCTGCTAAACCAACTTTGGACGGAGCGGCTGTATGACACAGAATTTCTGTATTAGCGACATGGACATGGGGCGGCAGAAATGTAATCATTACAGGCGTGTGAGACAATTGAAAAGCCCGTCCCAGACTAAAGACAGTAGGGAGAAGGAGGATGGTGAACGCAGTAGAGCTGGAAGATAAACTTGGCCAGACTGGTCATTGTATATGTTTGTGTTATGATATGTTTTAATTAGGATTGCGCTGATGTAGAACTAGATATAACACATTCTTGACTTCCTTTCAAGCTCTCACAAGGAGCACCTATGTTGTAGATCTCAAGGACGAGTGAAGACTAGGAGTGTCAGGACTGACAGGATCGTCAGAATACCGGCAAGCTGTTTCTTTTTTGTTTCCACTGGAGAGTTGCTGATCTCTCACTGATCCAGACAGGATTCAGAGTTACGTATTGTATATTAATCATTTCACCTTCATGATTACTGTAGTACAGAAACTCATACGCATCCATCATCGTCTGGAAAAACCTTACATGTGTAATATGATTAGTAAATAAATGTTGTAGTATTGTAACTCATAGTTCTCTCGTTATATTTTAATTCCAATTGTGCATACGTGTTGTTGTGTACATTGGTGGGGGTTCACTTAGACACCAAGGAAGGGAGCAGTCAGGGAGAAAAACCTGTACTGAGATAGTCGTCTATACTAATATATTTAGACTTAAAACATCTATCTTAGCTAACCTTCTCTTTCCCATTCCTTGGCGAAAATTCAGCACAGTTCATTTCATTTTGTAACGAGCCACTTGGAGCTGTACGTTGGATATTCAGGGCTTAATCTGTAGTTCAGCCATATAGATTTTGTCCCTAGTCAGTTTCTGACTATTTGGGGTTGCTCGCCAGTGAATACTACTTTCATCTAGCCGGCGGGGCACCCCGACTTATGACACATATGTCCAGCATTATATCCACGGAGTCCATATGTCCAGCATTATATCCACGGAGTCCATATGTCCAGAATTATATCCACGGAGTCCATATGCCCAGCATTATGTCCATGGAATCCATATGTCCAGCAAGATGTCCATGGAGTTCATATGTCCAGCATTGTGTCCATGGAGTCCATATGTCCAGCAAGATGTCCATGGAGTCCATATGTCCAGCAAGATGTCCATGGAATTAATATGTCCAGCATTATGTCCATGGAGTCCATATGTCCAGATTTATGTCCACGGAGTCCATATGTCCAGCAAGATGTCCATGGAGTCCGACACGACTGTCACGTGTGTGGCTGTCTATTCTGCTGCCCACGCCAATGCTCAAGAGGCAGCAGCGGACCCCACAGTCAACCTTGATGTCATTGTCTGGAACGCACCGTTATCCTCTTTCATTGCTCTTATGGTCCCCCGTACTGTGCAGGCCTATTTCTATCCCGCACTTCACCCCAATAATTCATCTGAACACATGATGAGTTCTGGACGCGATCTCTGCTCCCCCAGCTGGCCCGCTCAAGGGTCGACCTACACATACAACCGAATTCTGAGGCACTTCCTTAGGACAATGACAACCTGAGATCTCTCAACGTCCACCGGCATCTCAGTCCACCGCCCTCCCTGTCGGAGCCCTCCCAAACCACGGACCCGAACAACCATCTCTTGTCCTTAGCCATTGAGAAGCGATAACTGGTTCACCAAACACCAGCAGTAGACGGTAAACTGTACTAAAACACGATCAGAAGAAACAAAATCGACATTGCGGCAAAAACCTTGGTCAGCACAGAAAAGGAAATAATAATAAACACAAATCGACACAACTATACGAAGAACACCACATGAAAATATAAAAATAAAAGTTACTTATCTGTATAATTGTTGTGGGTTGGACACGTCTTTCATGGATCCGCGTGTATGATCAAGGAGCAGGCACAGAGAAGGACACTTCCTCTCTGTCAGTAGCGCTGTAAAGGGGTCTCCCCTGTTTGCTGACACTCGCATGTACACCCCAACTCGTGCAGTCTTCCGCCCGATGGACATCGTCGGGAAATAAACGACACATCGCACGACTCTCACTGCCACACTTTGCGCCTTGCCCAATTGTCCAACTGGGTCTAAATGACAACAAGGAGACCCAGACCGCAGTCCATGACTTATGTTTGCTGGATTGTAACCGAGAAACATGGACATTTAAAAAAAAAAACGTAACAAGAATCACAGACATGGAGGTTAGCGTGGTCGAATGGATAAGAACATTTTCTTAAACATCCGGTTCTTAAACATCCGGTATGCCGATATCGAGGTAAGGGGTTCAAGTCCTATACCGGACAGTTGGACTAAAATGTTGACGTCTCCTCCTTGACTTTGGGACGTATATTACAAGTACCCCAGAAGTCGGAGGGACACTGGTAATAGGGAAAGCTAATCCACAAGCAAAATTGAGTCCAGTGCAGCAGAGGTAGTGTGTATGAGCTATGCTTGAGTTCAAAGCCAGCGAGCGGGAAAAACAAACAAGATTCAAAGATGTTTAAAAAAAAAGTACTGCCACTTAAGACAGTGGGGTTGAAGGTTAAATGTATCGACTTCATTAACCCGGTGTTGTCCTAGTAGGTCTCTTTCCGCAGAGCCATCTGTGCTTATAGTTGAACAGTCATAATATATGATATATTATTACAGTGTTACTAATCTGGTCTTTCTCAAGGAGCCCTTACAAAACGGGCCATGAATCTTATTCATCATTATCACCAAGTGCCATGTCGGCTGGCGTAGGCGTTCATGACTCTCCACAGATCTTGATCTTTGGTCTTATGTAACACCTCCGCTGATGATATTCCTCCATGCCACTGTCCCAATCTTGATCTGCCTCTCTTCCCCTCGATCTTTCCAGTTGTCACGATGTTCTCCAACGCCTCTCTTCTCATCACGTGACCAAAGACAGCTTCTTTCTTATTGCTGTATTTAATGTTCTTGTTTCATTAACCTATTTCAGGCAATCGTCGTTACTTACTCTGGCGGTCCAAGTAATTCGCAAAATTCGTTTTGGGAAGCACATCTCTGTTGCTTCCAAGCTCTTCCTAATTTTGTTCATTTACATGAATCTTATTGCTGTAATTTATTTACCCGTTATAGTTTTCACGAAATTCAGACCAAACAAAGAAGTCCCTTTCACCGGACAAATTGCCCGCTTACCTGTCCACTTCCGCACCGGTTGTCGCAGACGAGCTGGTTCTGCCACGTACGATCACCAACAACACGTCTCTCAAACACAGTTCCACAGCTCCAACATGCCCGAGAAACTCACCAGCGTCATCGTCAAGTTTTACGATGAGTACATGCAAAGTACTCCGAAGAAGTTGAAGATCATTGATGCGTATTTGCTATATGTGTTATTGACGGGAATCGTACAGTTCGCCTACTGTTGTTTGGTTGGCACCTACCCGTTCAACTCTTTCCTCTCGGGTTTTATTTCTACAGTCGGATCTTTCATCTTGGGAGGTATGGATATATTACAAATACAAATGCATTACTTACTTTAAATACTGACAATAGTATTGCACCGCTTTTCAGTATTGCTTGAATAAGATGGCACATACCAATCGTAATATCTGGGCATTGATCCCCAACCTCACCTTCATTCCTTCAATCAATAAATACATTTTTAAGATTTTACACGTCTAGAATCATTATGAAACAGAGACGCAGAGGTGTTTCCAAGGCACCAGGTTCTATACTGGCTAAGACCTACTAACACGTCCTAGTCGTTCGTCCTGGGCAACAGGTCCCTTCTGGGTCCTGGCTAACGTAGTTAGTAGGATCGCTGATTCTTCCGAAGTCGGAGAGTATCTGCCTGTACGGCGAGGAACCACCAGTCTGCACACCAATAAGCCAGACATGGGACAACGGATACTCACGCAAACCTCAGGTCCTGTATGACATCACACTGATGTTGGACAACAGGATGTCACCATCCGATATACAGGACTTCATGGTGGAGTTCACAGCCAGCGAACGCAAGCAAGCATTATGAAACAAAGTTGCTTAAAAGTCGACTTCATTGCACCAGGTTTTTAATGCATATGCTTTAGTCTCTTTCCGCAGTGCGGAAAGCGTCGCACAAAGCATGAACTCTGTAGCTCCAGCGACGACCCTCAGGAATCTCCGAAACAATGCACTCGTGAACTGAAGGATGTGTCCCGGAATTGAACCCACAACCTCCGGAGCCCGAGTCAGACGGCTTGACCACTTTGCCACAGAGACTCCAAGGAATCATTATGAAGAATCTCACACCCCTGCATTCACAATGTCATGTCCTCACTTCAACAATGCACAAATACGTAGCACAGCAGCGTACATATCATGTTTGTATTCACACACGATATAAACAGCCTTCAATTGATAGGTTACACAACTAGAATAATTAATATTACAAATCTCACAACTTAGGTCATGGCCTCACTTCAACAATGCACAAACACGTAGCATAGCAGTGTATGTTTTTGTATCACAGTGACATATGATATAAAATATAAATAAACAGCCTTATATTGATAGGATACACACCTAGAATCATTAAGAATCTCAGAACACTGTTGACTGTTGTCAAGTCCTCACTTCAATACAATGCATGAACACGCAGCACAGCAGTGTATAATATATGTTTATAAATATAACAGAATCACACATTCTATAACTATAACCATTCTTGAGGTTTTCTAATTTTAAAATTTAGCCACGGCAGCTGCATAATAAGGCCTGTTCTTTTTTATTTCCAATTACATTGCATAAACCCATGTCTATGGCTTAGGGGATGATGAGATGCGCAGTCACATAATTCCCTGACGTACCGAGTCAAGTTTGATATCAACCGCGAGCAGTATGGAAGATCGTTGTGCTTTGATTTCCACTGTATGAGGCATCAGCCATTCAGAAAGCAATGGCAAACTACTAAACTAAGATTGCCTAGTAGTAAATTACAAATAGCCACTAAACACAGTTTGATTGTGTATGCAACTAGCAAGGACATGCCAATAACTGTTCACTGCACTAGTTTATGCGCCTTTGTTTGAGAAGGATCCCGTCCGATCCACCATCCTGGAGCCAAGGGGCAGTATAAATCCTCAGCTTATGTTTGGAAATTCCAGACTTACTGTAAATTGTAGCAGACTAGCTCAAGTTATACCTCTGACCTACTCTGCCTCCATAGTATTTGCATGCACATTAGTTGTTTTTCACCAATATCAGTTAATCAAAAATTTATTTTACACTTTTTATACCTTGTAGACTGCCTCGACTTAACATCAATGGTAGAATCATAAACAATCTTAGGTATGCTGACGATACAGTGTTACTAGCAGAAAGTGAGCAAGCGTTACAAAAACTAGTGGAACAAGTAAACAGGCATAGTGCAGAATGTGGCTTAGATATTAACATCCAAAATACAAGAACTGTGATAATTAGCAGTGGAAAGGAGAGGTCATCCACGAACATTACAGTAAACGTGGAGATACTAGACCAAGTAACAAGTTTCCCCTTCTTGGACATGTAATAACGGATGATGGCAGAAAGTGAAATAGAATTAAAAAAGCTCCCCCGATATGTCTCCACCTTGCCGCGGTGGGGGAGCTTGTGTGTCCCTCTGACCCCATGTGCTTGCCGATGGATGAAAACTACATATCGGACAGCTTATGGGATAGGGGCCAGACTAAGAGAGACACAACCTGCTGCTCTGCGGGTAGACTGAGGTCAGGATAACAGTTAGAAGTTTAAATCAGGCGCACGAAGGCAAAAGATTTGGTCCGGACAATACTCTAAGGCTCTCTGTCGAGGGTTGAGGCTGAACGCTCTTAGCCATAAATCCACTGATCTGAGAGCCGGGCCGATACCCACCCTCCGAAAATAGAAGTGAGATACTGAGCAAGCTACAAGCCCAGGTCTGATACCTGTTCGAAGGCTCTCGGCTGGGGGATATGAGGGATTCCCGGATGAGAGGGCCTGGCCGTTTCTCGTTCACTGCTGCACGGAGGTAAGGTGCTGAGCCGGCAGCACATGTAGCCTACCTCGTGAGCGAGTACAAAGTAAGAAAAGTGCCCCAGTCGAAGGAAATGGTTACGAAAACTGTCTGTATCTAACTCATTGAGAGTGTAGACAAAAGTGGAAGAACGTCTCAATGACGCGAAATGGAACGCACGGCGAGCGAACCTATTGCGTGGTCTGAAGTCAAAAATAAAAGCTTACCGAGTGGATGTCGCTTGCAGTCTGGCCGCTCCTGGTGTGTGCTTGAGCGATCAGTGGCAAGCGAGTTTCCCAACACATGGAAGTGAGGAACTAAAGCAGCCATGAGCAGGACGTGGCAACTCCTCGGGTGAGCCCAGTCTCAGAGCAATATGTGCCGGCTCTGCAATTATGGAAGCCTCCTTGGATAGCGAGGGAATGCCCATGGTCTGCCCCTGCCTTCCCTTGAGGGCTGACCGCGATGTCGTTGATCGTTCTATCTTGACCAGCTGAGATGTTGGCGACATCACAACAGTCTAACATGCCTCGAAACCAGAGGAAGGCTAACCTCATTAAAAAATGCCCGCCGGAAGTCGGAAGTGTCGTCCTACGGGTGGCAAACTAAAAATTGACACTACGCAATTACGTCCGAGTGAAATGTCTCGTCCGAATGTCTCTCGTGCTAGGAACAGCTCTGACTACCTAGTTTCCGAATGCCGCTCTTGTTCGGAACAGCTCTGACTAGGTAGTTTTCCGAATGTCTGTCGTGCCTGGAACAGCTCTGACGGGCGCAACGACAAGCACATGTCCGAAAACTCGCTGAGTGGATACCGTTTGCAGACCTGTCTGGTTTTGTGCGGGAACGGCCCGGGGCGAACGAAATGCCCAATATATTGAAGTGAGGAATTAAAGCAGCCATGAGCAGGACGTGACGAATCCCTTGGTGAGCCCAGTACCAGGGCGCTATGTGTCGGCCCTGCAACTATGGAAGCAACCTTGGATGGCGGAAAATGCTATGGACTGTCCCTTCCTTCTCTTGAGGGATGACCGAAGTCCTCGACTGTTCCAACTTGACCAGTTGAGATGTGGACGGTACCACAAAAGTGAGAGTCCCCCAGGAATGCTAACCTGGTCAAAAATGCACGCATAAGCCGGATGTGTTGACCTAAGGGTTTTCAACCCAAGGCCTAACGCACACCGCAATGACATCTGAAAAAACACTCCGGATGAACGCAAAGAAGAATTAAAGAAGAGAATAGGAATGGCCAGAAATGCTGTCAACGGCATGAAATCAGTATTAACATCTAGAGAGATTAACAACGCATTAAAACTGAGGATTGTCAAATGCTACGTATATTCAACGCTACTGTATGGCGCAGAAGCCAGGCCATTGAACAAGCAACTAGAAAGTCGAATAGAGGCCCTGGAGATGTGGAAATACAGACGAATATGTTGCATTTCATGGAAACAAAAACAATCAAATAGAGAAGGTTTTAGAAAAACTGGGAATGAAAAGAGTTGATGAAAGAAATAATAAAGAGGCAAGTGAAATATTTCCGCCATGTTAAAAGACATAATACTCTTATAAAAACCATACTGGAGGGCAAGGTTGAATATAATACTCTTATAAAAGCCATACTGGAGGGCAAGGTTGAAGGCAAACGAGCAAGAGGTAGACAATGATACAAGTGGGAAGATAACATCAAGAGATAGACAAACATCAGTCTGACAGAATGTACAGTCAGGGCGAGAGCCAGACCGTGTTGGAGGCCCACTGCAGCCAACCTTCAGTGTGGAGACGGCACCTGAGTGATTGATTGGTACCTTCTAGATTGTGTGTGGTTGTGTTATTTTTAAGCGCTTGCTAAAGGAGGTCCCTTAGTTACGATGCTGTAACTCACAGCCAGTTAGCAGCTATCCATTAAAAATAAATATTTTTTGGCTTCTGATAATCACTTAAACTCCGGTGATTTATATATTACTGTCGTTTGTGCGTGTCCTGTGCTTCTTGACAGTGACGATTCATGGGTTCATAGGACATCACAAGTTCCAGCATCCACAACATCCAAAGTTATTTTATCATCCACATCTTCCAGTGATAATTTATGATCTCAGTTTTCTCTTAATTTTGTCATGAATTTCATTATTAATCATAGCTCCAAAGTGTGCTTCTAGTAGAAATAATGAAAGCGCAAGAAGATACAATGTTAGAAATAACATTCAAATTAACAAGAAGTGAGAAATGTGAAACCCATCGAACATTGGCAAGGCACTAGGATATAGCTGGTCGGTAATATAAGTGATTGCCCACAATAAAGCAAGAATTAAACATATTAAACATTTATAAAAAGCGGCCTCATTGCAAGATGCCGTCATCTCTAAGAATTGTAGCTCCCTTCTTAAGTGGAGGGTGTTTTAAGAATATGACTGGAGGACCATAATCATCAGCATATTTCCATGAGCCCAGGGTTGAGTCCATAAAAAGCAGGCAGCTTTTTATACGATCTAAAACAACATGCTGAAGAGGAAGGTGAGCGTTGCGGTGAAGAATATAACACCAGCAAGAGCTGGTTTCCACCACTTTGATGTCAGATTTGTACAGTATTCAAGTGCAAGGGGAAACTGCAAATGTTGATATCAGTGCTGATGTTTGCTGCAATATGCTGAAGATATGATTGGAGGGGGGGGGGGGGGGTTTCCCCCGTTCACTTACTTTGAACTCAAGCGTAGTCCATACACCTGCTACTACTTCTAGTGCACTGGACTGATGTTTGCGTGTGGATTAGCTTTCTTTATTAAGTGTCCCTCACCATCAGACGAGCCCACTCCGACCTCAGAGGTACTTGCAATTTACATCCCCAAGTCAAGGTCGAGAAGTCAACATTTTAGTCCAAATGACCGGTGAAGGGGTTGAACCTGCTACCTCGGCATCAGCACACCGGAAGTTTAATAGTAAGTGCTCTTATCCAATCAGGAGATCTCAGTGGTGACCGTTGCAGAACTCTCCTTCTCTGGAAGCACTGAAACCAGCGGTGTATGCACAACTGGCCTCAGGACTTCACGTCTCTGCGGGGAGGCTTATATGGAATATAACCAGGTCACAATTCAACACAGCACAGGCAGGAATTAGGCTTAGGCGTGTAATGGACATTGATCCTGCACAGGTTAGAGTTACCTGGTTGTCAGCACACACCGACCTATTGCCCAGGGTGAAGGTTAAACAACAAGCAGTCTTGACATTGAAGTATGTCTCGTTTGTTTCAGTGTTTTCAAGATTGCAGAGTAACCGTTTCTCCACAGCATCAGTTTAAACAAGCAAGTCGTGACATTGTATCTTGTTGTTTGTTTCAGTGTTTTCAAGATTGCAGAGTAACCGTTTCTCCACAGCATCAGTTTAAACAAGCAAGTCGTGACATTGTATCTTGTTGTTTGTTTCAGTGTTTTCAAGATTGCAGAGTAACCGTTTCTCCACAGCATCAGTTTAAACAAGCAAGTCGTGACATTGTATCTTGTTGTTTGTTTCAGTGTTTTCAAGATTGCAGAGTAACCGTTCTCTCCACAGCATCAGTTTAAACAAGCAAGTCGTGACATTGTATCTTGTTGTTTGTTTCAGTGTTTTCAAGATTGCAGAGTAACCGTTTCTCCACAGCATCAGTTTAAACAAGCAAGTCGTGACATTGTATCTTGTTGTTGTGTTTCAGTGTTTTCAAGATTGCAGGAGTAACCGTTTCTCCACAGCATCAGTTTAAACAAGCAAGTCGTGACATTGTATCTTGTTGTTTGTTTCAGTGTTTTCAAGATTGCAGAGTAACCGTTTCTCCACAGCATCAGTTTAAACAAGCAAGTCGTGACATTGTATCTTGTTGTTTGTTTCAGTGTTTTCAAGATTGCAGAGTAACCGTTTCTCCACAGCATCAGTTTAAACAAGCAAGTCGTGACATTGTATCTTGTTGTTTGTTTCAGTGTTTTCAAGATTGCAGAGTAACCGTTTCTCCACAGCATCAGTTTAAACAAGCAAGTCGTGACATTGTATCTTGTTGTTTGTTTCAGTGTTTTCAAGATTGCAGAGTAACCGTTTCTCCACAGCATCAGTTTAAACAAGCAAGTCGTGACATTGTATCTTGTTGTTTGTTTCAGTGTTTTCAAGATTGCAGAGTAACCGTTTCTCCACAGCATCAGTTTAAACAAGCAAGTCGTGACATTGTATCTTGTTGTTTGTTCAGTGTTTTCAAGATTGCAGAGTAACCGTTTCTCCACAGCATCAGTTTAAACAAGCAAGTCGTGACATTGTATCTTGTTGTTTGTTTCAGTGTTTTCAAGATTGCAGAGTAACCGTTCTCCACAGCATCAGTTTAAACAAGCAAGTCGTGACATTGTATCTTGTTGTTTGTTTCAGTGTTTTCAAGATTACAGAGTAACCGTTTCTCCACAGCATCAGTTTAAACAAGCAAGTCGTGACATTGTATCTTGTTGTTTGTTTCAGTGTTTTCAAGATTGCAGAGTAACCGTTTCTCCACAGCATCAGTTTAAGCAAGCAAGTCGTGACATTGTATCTTGTTGTTTGTTTCAGTGTTTTCAAGATTGCAGAGTAACCGTTTCTCCACAGCATCAGTTTAAACAAGCAAGTCGTGACATTGTATCTTGTTGTTTGTTTCAGTGTTTTCAAGATTGCAGAGTAACCGTTTCTCCACAGCATCAGTTTAAACAAGCAAGTCGTGACATTGTATCTTGTTGTTTGTTTCAGTGTTTTCAAGATTGCAGAGTAACCGTTTCTCCACAGCATCAGTTTAAACAAGCAAGTCATGACATTGTATCTTGTTGTTTGTTTCAGTGTTTTCAAGATTGCAGAGTTACCGTTTCTCCACAGCATCAGTTTAAACAAGCAAGTTGTGACATTGTATCTTGTTGTTTGTTTCAGTGTTTTCAAGATTGCAGAGTAACCGTTTCTCCACAGCATCAGTTTAAACAAGCAAGTCGTGACATTGTATCTTGTTGTTTGTTTCAGTGTTTTCAAGATTGCAGAGTAACCGTTTCTCCACAGCATCAGTTTAAACAAGCAAGTCGTGACATTGTATCTTGTTGTTTGTTTCAGTGTTTTCAAGATTGCAGAGTAACCGTTTCTCCACAGCATCAGTTTAAACAAGCAAGTCGTGACATTGTATCTTGTTGTTTGTTTCAGTGTTTTCAAGATTGCAGAGTAACCGTTTCTCCACAGCATCAGTTTAAACAAGCAAGTCGTGACATTGTATCTTGTTGTTTGTTTCAGTGTGTTTAAGATTACAGAGCAACCCCCAGAACAAAGCCGAGTTTACCGGAATCAGCCCGGAGAGGTCATTTGCTGACTTCATTTTTGCCCACGTCATCCTGCATCTTGTGGTCATCAACTTTATTGGCTGAAGTGCTTGTTGTGAGGGTAGGTAGAGCTGTAGTCCTGCTGTTTGATCATTTCAAGAGCTGATAACTTCCACACACAACTGCACCACAGAGGTTGTTTCAAGATGTAAGATTGATTTCATTGCTCTGGGTTTTAACCCATATGGCTTACTCTCCGCTGTGTTCAGCAGAAAATGTCACACAAAGCATGAACTCCTAGCTCCAGCGACAGCTCCCAGAGGTTGTCAGACTAGGACAAGGACCTCCTTTGCCCTGTAATTCCCATTGGACCTTAGGCCCTCAAGCAACACAAGCCAAGTAAATCTATCTTTTCCTGTCTCCTGTAGCTCTGTCCATGTCCTCCTGTATTATTCATCTCTGACTCTGTCATTTCTAGTTTCATGTATGAGACAGGAGAGTACTGGGTACAGAAGGTTGACGTCATCGGCCAAGTCCAGATCGTCAAGCTGTTGTGTCAGGGTTCATTGAATTACATGTTTTCCTGTAGTTATTGTTTTCATAGTCGTGTCTATAATATTTCATTTCTTCTACCACATGTGCTGTCTTTCTCAATTGATAGATAATTATAACATTTCAGGTGCCACTTGTGTAGAATTTTATAGCTGAAAGGAGACAGGTCTTTTTCTTAAGACTTCTTGCAACTTTCTCTGCATCGTGTAACTCTTCTTCTAGAAGTACCTATATCTATCTTGATTGGCTGAATTACTCTTCACTTATGTTTAGACTTGTTTATAGTTGGTTGGCATTTGCAGCTAAACTTTTTATGGTATGGGGAAGCCAGCTCCATGACCAACTCTCCTTAGTTGCCTCTAATGATGTGCAGGATAAGGGCAAGCATCCACACTGGCCAAAAATCATGTGCAGGTTAAGGACAAGCATCCACACTGGCCAAAAATCATGTACAGGATAAGGGCAAGCATCCACACTGGCCAAAAATCATGTACAGGATAAGGGCAAGCATCCACACTGGCCATAAAGCATGTGCAGACTGTCCACAGACTGGGCCTCAGTCAGGCTAATGTTCCAAGTATCACTGCCCCTTCCCGCAGATCTTAAGCCCAAGTACTGGTTTTGCAAACCCCACTGCTCCTACCCTTGGAGAGGGGAAGAAGTTTGCAGGGCTCAGGTAACCCTGGTATTAACGTAGCGGAATCCAGTCTTCCACAGGCTGTCAGGCCAACCAGCCAGATACGGTTTGAGATGTTTCTTTTTCTTTGGCACTCACTGGCGTTGAACTCAAGTGTAGTCCACACACACTACTTCCAGTATTCCTGGATTGAATTTTGCTTGTGGATTAGTGCCAGCATGTTATCCGGAGTTACCAGAATGTTACTCCTCCTCTTATTAGGGAGTTATTCTTACTCTTGTGCTTCTGGCAAAGAGCACCCTCTTGTTCTACACGAGTGATTCTTAATCGACTGGTTGTAGTATCAGCCTTTCAACCTTCTATAAATCTCCACATATATATCACATAACAGTCAACACCACTTAAACAATGATTTCTTCATAACATGACAGCTGCATCAGTTTCACACGGTGTATTATGTCTTTCTTTTAAAACAATGTCTAATCAGTGTCACTAAAACAAAAATACTTGCACTGCAATCAAACTCGGTCGCTCGATCTTTCAAATGACGTCAACATTCACCCACTGCTTCACAAACGCTGCATATACCCAAATAGGGCGGCTGAGCTGAGCTCGTGCACTGAGCTGAGATTCTCCGGATTTAGGCATGAGTTAGGAGTGGAACGGAGAGCACTTATGGATTACACCCGTATGCCGTGATCTTGATCCGTCGACTAAACTAAACTCAACTAAAACCAATACCTATACCTTCCTGAGAATCTTTTCAGGCTAGAATGCCGGACTCTCCTTCGGGAGACCCGTGTTCTATCCCTCGGATAAGGTGTGGGATTTTTTTCTGTCGGGGGCAGAAAGAAAATCCTAACCTGCACAGTTCGCGGCGACTGCACTAGCCAGGCGGCCTTAATTCCTCAGGCTCAAAGACCCCCTCTTCCATACAACGCAAGGTACTATATTGGCAGTAAAAATGTAAAATGACAGTTATACCCTCAAGCTTTTCCATGTTTGCCATTGTTTGTCTTACTCTTTTTTCTTCTTCGTTCATCCGGATTTTTTTTTCGGATGTGACTGCGTTGTGCCTGTTTACAGCAGAGCTGTGTTCTTGCGCCGTTAGGCCGACACATCCGACTTCTGCGGGCATTTGTTGACCGGGTTAACCTTCCCGGGTTACTCTTGTTTGATTTGTCTCAGCCTGTGTCCTCCTTGTCAGACAGTGATAAGAAGTCTCTCTCTAGTCTAGCTGCAAAGGCAGCAGGTTTGTGTCTCATCTCATCTTGTCCCTTTCTCATGATCCTGTCCAGTGTGTAAGATCCCGTCAGTAGCTACATTTGTCGGCATGGCTATTGGGGGTCATTGAGACATGCAGGCCCCATACCACTTCAAGATGGGTCATTATGTACAGGGTGTTTGTACAGTCTCACTACACTTTGTATATAGAACCATTTTGAAAAATGAAGTACACAATGTTATAAAAAATGTGCTAAAAATGCATTAAATTAGTTAATCACTGCTATGGTCTAACGCTGTTTTGTGGAAGCTGGAAAGTACCAATGAAGTATTCATTATAACTTATTCAACAAATTTCTAACCGTAATGCAATGAGGTAGTTGTTGATCGAGAAATCTTGCTATAACTCTTTGAACAAACATCCGTGTGTATTAACCGCCATTTTGAAATACTTCTTCAGCCAAAGACAAATTCTTTCTTCTTTTGATACAACTATTCTGTTTGGAGTGCAAAGAATTACTCCAGCAGACAACTGCCATTCGCTGCATATTGCTTCACGATGGACTGTGAGGACATTTTTTATGATGTCGTGTACTTCATTTTTCAAAATTATTCTACATACAAAGTGTAGTGAAACTTTTTTAAACTCAAAATTTTGCCTGGGCAGAGCCCTTAGGTTACTCTTTTTCGATTTCCAACTGCCAAGGGATAGTTTACGTGCGCAACAATACACACAGGCGTCCAATCTCACTACCCAGAGACCAGGGGAAATTTTGTTACTAGAAGTCCATGTGAAAAAATCCCGGCCCTCACTAGGGCTTGAACCCGGGACCTCCAGCACTTGAGGTGGACACAATACCTCGAGACCACTCATCCCCCATGGAGTTAAAAATTTCAATGTTAAAAGCCTACCCAGAGTATTTCAAGATTCTCACCTGTGCTACAGAGTTCGTGCACTGAGCTGAGGTTCTCTGGACTCATGCTCGAGTTAGGAGTAGAACAGAGCACTTATGGGTTACACCCACATGGGTGTGCCATGATGCTGATCCGTCGACTAACACTAAACTAAACTAGTGAGACTTTACAAACACCCTGTATAGAAAGA
Organism: Cepaea nemoralis; assembly: GCA_014155875.1. Lineage (NCBI taxonomy): Eukaryota > Metazoa > Mollusca > Gastropoda > Stylommatophora > Helicidae > Cepaea > Cepaea nemoralis. The sequence goes on along the minus strand of JACEFZ010002441.1, from coordinate 3,029 downwards.
GAGAGATAGAGTGTGAGGGAGGGAGGGAGGGGGAGAGAGAGAGAGAGAGAGTGTTGGTTATCAGATCACACAACATTACGGGTGTACAAAGGTTTGTCTGTGGTTCACCTCCCCTCGCTGTTACATGATGATACAAACCCTTGCTGATGTGAGATGGCAAACCATTATTGCCACACTGTCAGCATGACACTTGATGAGATTGTGGTGTTTTTATTTATTGTTCTTTGTGTAAATATATAATTTACATTGTGCTTCTCTTTTCCTGCTTAGGAGTTTTTGTTTTTTACTTTTTTTTATGTATTCATGGCCCTTTTTTGTTCTTATTCCTCTTTCACTTGTAGTTCTTTCTCCTTCCTCTTCTCTTTCTCCTGCCAAGGAGACATATAATGAAACCACAATATTATACACAACAATAAGACAGAGGCAGACAGTTTTATTTAGTCATGTGATGAGGAGGCGGCATTGGAGAACTGCGTAACAACTGGAAAGATTAATGGGTAGAGAGGCAGAGGCAGGCCAAGAAAAATACTGGGTGGACCGAGATGGTGGCATTAAGGGATATCATCAACAGAGTTGATCCAGAACACCAAATACCAAGATCTGTGGAGAGACATGAATTTCTATGTCAGCTGACAGGGCACTTGATGATGATGAGGATGGCACATGATGGTGATGAGGGTGGCACAGTACATACAGACTCGCTGGAGTTGACCCGGGGTGGGTCATGGTTCACGTACAGACTGGTTGGGGTTAGATCTGTGTGGGTCATGGTTCACATACAGACTGGCTGGGGTTAGACCTGGGCGGGTCATAGTTCACGTACAGATTGTGGGCGTTTCATTGTCTTATGTCCTGTGTTTGTATATTCCACAGGTTGTTTTACAGACAGTGTTTGGAGAACACTTGACACAAGTGATGTATGTCCCCTCGTGCTACAGCGTGAGCGTAAACATGGATTCCAGTTGATTGTGTGATTGATTGAATGCTGTACTTCAATAATTGATAACTATACAAATAAATTTAAAATTATGTTACTACGTCTCTCTTTATATTTTCATTTTGAAAGCTCAATCCTGTTTACGTGTATGTATTAGAATTCTCCCTGTTTGTAACAATGACACACTGTGAGAAGTAAATTGACAGGTATTGATTGAGACTCATAAAAGTACAGGCCAGAAGTCTAGATCAGGGGGACAAATGAGACAATATAAACAATTGACATCTGTGACCACACCGGTGTTTGAGCTTGCTGATCCTACAGTCAAACGCTCGCCTCACTGGAGAAGCAAGTGTACTTTGACATGTGGCCAAATGGACACTATCTAGTCTATTACAGTAAATGGGGAGATACTTAACACCATCAACTCTGTCACAGTAAACGGGTAGATACTAGACAATATCAACTCTGACATAATGAGGGGAGACACTAGACAATATCAACTCTGTAACAGTAACCGGGAGAAACTAGAGACACTTTCAACTCTACCATAGTTAATGGGGAGATATTAGACACTGTCAACTCAAAGTGAATGGGAATATTCTAGACATTCTCAACTCTATCGCAGTCAACGGGGAGATGCTAGACATTATAAACTCTAGTCAACGGGGAGATCCTAGAACAAGTAACAAGTTTCTGCTATCTTGGACATGTAATAACAGATGATGGCAGAAGTGAAACAGAAATCAAAAGAGAATAGGAATGGCCAAAAATGTTTTCAATAGCATGAAATCAGTATTAACATTGCATAAAAAATGGGAATTGTCAAATGTGTGTATTCCTCCGGGAAGGTTACTCCGGTAAACAAATGCCAGCAGAAGTCAGATGTGTCGGCCTAACAGCGCAAGAACGCAGCTCTGCTGTAAACAGACACAACGCAATCACATCCGGAAAAAAAAATTCCAGATGAACGCAGAAGAAGAAGAAATGTGTGTATTCAACACTATTATATGGCGCGGAAGGCTAGGCATTGAACAAGCAACTAGAAAGTCGAATAGAAGCCCTGGAGATGTGGATCTACAGAAGAATATTTTGTATTTCGTGGAAACAAAAACAATCAAATACAGAGGTTATAGAAAAGCTGGTAATGAAAAGAGTTGATGAAAGAAATAAAAAAGGCAAGTTAAATATTTTGGCCATATTAAAAGATGTAATACTCTTATTAAAAATCATACTGGAGGGCAGTGTTGAAGGCAAGAGGTAGACAATGATACAAGTGGATAGGTAACATTAAGGGATGAACGGCAATCTGACAGAATGTACAATTAAGGCGATAGACAGACAGTGTTGGAGATCCATTATAGCCAACCTTCATTGTAGAGATGACACCTGATTGATCTAGTGTAACCATTAACCAGGTTTCGAACCCACAACTATGGAATGTAAACATAATTCTTACCCACATTTATTTATAGCAGTATGGGTGTGGTGAGAAGGGAGGGTAGGACATTCTCCCGCTATTCCTGGGGTTGTGGGTTCAGTTTGGACCCGGGCGGATTTGAATGTGAAAAGTGGACCTGGGTTCTCAGGTCGACCCAGCCAAATACGGGCACCGGCACGTGCCTTGGGAAGTAAAGGTTGTGGCTTGATCGCATCACCCCTGGAGGGTCGGTGGGTCTTTCAAATATGGGTCCACCACCGTATGTTCAATGCGCAGAAAGGGACCGCTAGATTTAGGTCTGAGAAATGTATATATGTCCTTTACATGATGTCGCAGTGAACCCCAGCATTTTTTGGCTGTTTGTGATTTCTTGGCAAGTTTACATTCTGTAGTTTGCCATTGCTTTTATAATGACCGGTAGTTCCTCCAAAGTCGGAGAGTGTCTGCCTGTACGGCGAGGAACCACCAGTCTGCACACCAATAAGCCAGACATGGGACAACGGATACTCACGCAAAACTCAGGTCCTGTATGACATCAGACTGATGTTGGACAACAGGATGCCTTCACCCGACATACAGGACTTCGCATTGGAGCTCAAGCCAACGAACACAAGAAAGCAAGCATAATGACCGGTAGTCATACCGTTGTAT